>JANTPZ010153421.1:1198-17406 GCA_025593235.1 Vachellia pachyceras | reverse complement strand
ATTACTCTGTACCAATTGGACAAGTTACTGTTCAACTGAGTATTTTTCCCTCATAAAGGAATTTATAAGCTTCAAATAGAAGTTGGAACCACTCAATTTCGATTTTTCTATAATTAGTTATGAATTTTCAAAGTTGGCCTTAAAAACTGTGAATAGTAACTTTCTTAAAATTGTAAGTTTTCAATTTAGTTCCTTTTAACAATTTGAGTTACTTGAGGCCATTAATTGGTTCCAATTCATCGTAATGGAAGCTAAGAGGGATAAATAAGAGGTGTCACAGTTTTTGGTTTCGAGTGGTATAGTGCCAAGTGAACATGGGTAATTAATCACTTAATATTACCTATTGCCATTTGTATCAACTATCAAATATTGAGCAAGTATTATATGAACTGGATTGCTTTTCATTTACCTGCATTATAATGTTTACTAATTCATTTTAATTAAATTAATTGAATATATGAATACCGAATTTAATGGATTTGTTATATCAACCCGCATATCAGGAGGGGAAACTTTTTGGATAGTGTGATTAATGTCATGATAACATGTTCCCTGCGTATCGCGCGGGGGAGTACATGCTAGAAATGCTTCCTATGGAGAGTTGAATGCAAAAATGCTCCTCTTTCCTTGGTATTTTAATGCTTTTATTTGCAGTACCAACGACTTTTTTTGCAGTTTTTCTTTTCTTTTTTTTGGTGATTTTTCCAGAAATTTGTTGACTAGGATTTTCTTTAGGCTTTTCGTGTTATCAACTATATGGAAGCTTTGCTTCTTTTTGAAGGCTTCTGACTGAACACTGGCCACTATTTTAATATAAGTGTTTGTGTGCAGATTGACTTGTGTAAATGCATACAGTTATAATGTTTTCTGTTTTATTAAAACATTGCAGGATATTGATATAGATAATCATTACAGAAATTACAGTTTACATCTAGAAAGTCTCTCGAGAACTCATATATATTTTCAATGACAAGGAGCTTGAGCTACTCATTAGTGGTCTTCCAGAAATTGATTGAGTTGGCTTCAACATCAATCAATTCCAGAAATTCTATTTTCCTTTGACTTATCTGAATGACATCGTTCTTTTTACAGTGGACGACTTGAAGGCCAATACTGAGTATACAGGCTATACGGTGGCATCAGATGCCGTTCAATGGTTTTGGGAGGTGGTCAAAACTTTCAACAAGGAAGAAATGGCTAGACTGCTTCAATTTATGACTGGAATATCGAAGGTGATTCAGTGAAAGCATTGTATTATTTCCTTTTAGTAGTTATGCGAATTACTTGGGCAAATGTTAGAATGGTTTTTGAACTTGCTTTCCAGGTTCCATTGGATGGCTTTAAGGCCTTGCAGGGTATCTCTGGACCCTAGAAGTTTCAGATTCACAAGGCATATGGAGCTCCTGATAGATTGCCATCTGGTCATACTTAGTGAGTTTTTAAATTTTATATCTATGGCATTGTTTTGCGTGTGCCCATTGGCTTGACCCCACTTTTGAAAACAATTGCAATGGGAGTAAAAGTCCACTTAATTAATTCGAGTATTTTAAATAAATTATATAAATTAATTCTAGCCATGTGTTCCTTCTTCGAATTTCATTTAGCGCATGATTTGTCAGTTCATTTCTTTTGCTAAATGTTTCTCAAATATAAAAAAAGGCTCTCTGCTGAATCTTTGAAAGAGGATAAAGTGGTGGTTGTTGAAAGAGTTATTGAATTCTTGGGATTCACTCTATGAGAAATTCCCTGGTTGGAACCATAGAAAAGCGAGGGATATCTGAAGGCCAAAGGAAGCGAGTGAATGTTAGATTAGAATGGTTATGGAACCCTCATTATTAATCCTGGATGAACCCACATCAGGCTTGGATAGTGCATCATCTCAGTTACTTCTTAGAGCACTTTGACGTGAAGCTCTTGAAGGGCTTAATGTCTGCATGGTAGTTCACCAACCTAGCTAACTTTCGTGTTCACAACTCTGCATAATGTAAAAATTGTCCAACTGTCTTATTTTGTTAAACTCTGATATCACAGTGTTTTAAAAATTCTGTTTGGTCAGAAGGGAAATTTTTGCAATATACAGAAGTGCTAATGCATTTAAGTTGATTTGTTATCTCTACCTAATGGAATAAGGATTTGTTATTGTTGTTGTTAGATTAGCTAAATTTCGTTTAAAAGATCCGTTTTCCAAATTAAAAGGAATTAATTTTTTCCTTTTGGAATTATTCTACTATCCCAACTAATGGGAGAAGGTTTGCTACTGCTGCTATTGAAATTTACTGTTCCTCAAAGTTAATTTTGAATTTGGTTCCTATAGATCAAATGTCTGTAAGTCATTGCCCTTTTTTTGTAATTTAAATCGGATCCCTATCTTGAAACTTCTATTAACAGGCTATCAAATTTTCCTGATGGAACCAACCATGTGTCATCTTGGTACTTTAAATATGCATGATTCATGTCAGCCATAAAGGTGAGGCTACACATTCACAGAGGACTCTTTCCTTTTAATATTCAAAATTTATTATGTATGATGCGGATTTGTTATATTTCCTAAATTTCTTGTAGCAAATCTATTGTCTACATTAATTAAATTAAATTTTTTTAGTTAAATTTTTCTATTGGATCCCAAAGTTTTATTCACCCCTTGAGAAAATAGCACTCTACAGGGGAAAATACTCATTGGGTCAAAAACTTTCCCAATTGAGTCAGTTTATTACACAAAGTTGCACTGTTCATTTGGTACTTTTTAATTTTCCCAGGTTTTTCTGTGATTTTTTGCCAACTTTGGAACATCATAACTTTCGTACAAAACTCAAAATCTAGTGTTCTTTGGCTCATTTTAAAGCTTGCAACATGAAATATTTGTCTGGAAAAATTAACCTCATTTGGAGTTCATTTACTGTATTTTACATCAAGCCAAAGTTAGGGTTTTGACCAACCTTGCTACACTTCTATATATCCTTATCATTTCCATTTTTCTTCCTTTAGGCATGCTTGTTTGCTTTCTTCTTTTGCTCATAATTAAACATGCATTAGCCTATATGTAAGGTATGCTTTCACCTCTCTTTGACTACCACATATGCAGAGGTTTAAATTACAAAACCATCTTCAACTTTAAACTTAAAATAACATTACATATACATAATCAAATATCATCAAAGTGACATTTAGATTTGCCTCAAACACCATTAATCTTGTCCTTACCCTTTGGTGAGCTTCCACCTAAAAATGGTTAGTGGGGGATGATGAGATTTTTGGAAATCCCAATAGCAAAACTTTTTAACACACTTTGTAAAAATTGCATGACAACTTTAAATAAAAGTGAGTTCATGAAATGTGCAACATGTAACAATTAAATGCATATGACCATAGCACACAAAAGCACATATTCACACTTTCAATCATCATAAATTTTCAATACAAGTCATGCATAAATTCATACACATTTTCAAATTAACTTAGTTAAAGTTATAAGGTTTTGCTACCTTTAGCTCTAATTTTTCCCTTAACTTTGATGCTTCTTAATCACTTGAGAAATTAATTCCTTGTACCAAACTCTTGCCTACATAATGTGTAACACTCCTTATTTTTCCCAATAAGCTTTATAATAGATTACTAAAGAACCACTTTTGGGCGTTTAAACAACTTAGAATAACCAAGGAAGTGAAAATAAAAAAATTTCAAAACGGAGTTACTGTTTACTTGGTTATTTTCCAGATTTCTGGTCCAACTTTGAAAAATCATAACTAATTTTAGAAAACTCGAAATTGAGTAGTTAAAATTTCTATTTAAAGCTTATGAAGTGATCTACAGGGAAAAAATATTCACTGGTTCCATAACTTGCCCAATTGATACAGTTTATTGCGTGAAGTTACACTGTTCATATGATCATTTTTCAATTTTCCAGGTTTTTCTCTTAACTTTGTAAAATCGTAACTTCTTGTATAAAAGACCAATTTCAGGAAACTTTGGCTTGTTTTAAACTTTACCATATGAACTATGTTTCTACCAAGTTTCGGATCAATTGGAGTTCATTTACTATTTTTACTCATGTCACAAATTTAGGGAATCGGTAAGGGCATTGGACCCTTCTAACTTGCAACTTTATTTGAGGTATGCATGATTATTTAGTGAAATCAAGTATGCCATGTAACAAGAACAATCAATCAAGTTTCTACCAAGTCAAGTCAATCATTGCATAACAACCATCATGCTTTCACACAAGTAAGCTTTCATAATTTAAATGGCTATTAACACATACATATAAACAATGCAAAATAGATGTCAAAGTTAGGAGTGTTGCTACCTTGTCCTCTTAATTCCCCCTTGAACTTGAAGCTCTCTTGTTAATCTTTTCCAAAGATTTCTTTGGTATTTAAACTTCCTAAACATTACATAAGAACATAATCATCAAGCTCAAGCCATCAACTTTGCAAGAAAACCATAAAAACGCAATATTCTTCCTCTTGCACTCTTAAACTCCCTAAAAGTCGGAAACTTGCTTAAATGATTTTCAATGCTTCCCAAAATTTTTTCTCACTTATACCCTACACCAATTTGCCTTATAAACTCAATGGAAGCATCAAAATCACACTCCTCAAAATCACACCCCATACAGATCTGGACGAAAATATGTCCAAGTAAGGAGGAAGTGATTTTTCAAACTTTCATCATGTTAAACAACATATTCTTGATCCCAAAACACTTCTCATGGATTATTTAGCTCAAAAACAACTCTTCCTCATCAAATATAAGATTGGACAGCACCTCCCCTTAGGGTTTGAGTTTCCAAAAATTCATACAAACAACAAACCCAAGCAGTATATACATCAAAAGAGTCCTTAACACTCAAGGAGTGTTTTGCAACCATTTATTTCCTCTAAATTCCTCTCTTTTCCATTTTTCCTCTCATGAACCCTAACTTTCCAGCCACCAAAAGAGAGCCAAAATAAAAAATCTAAACCGATAGAAAGGTAGAGGAAGCTCCCACTACTATAGAGTATAATTTTTACTACTGAAATTCGCATCCTTTTTTTTAAAAAAGGGAGTAAAAGATGAAGGTAGTGGCATTTTTGTAATTATAATAAATGATTAGATGCCCTTTCTTCCAGTATAGGGCGCCGTCCCTTCCTTCCAATATAGGGCGCCTAGCTCAGCCCTACGGCGCCTCTCCTAAAATAGGGCGCCGTAGGCCCTAACTTTCTACTGCCCTCACATTTACGCCCCCTCGAGAAAGGACGTCTATTGGGTTAAAAATAGGGCGTAAAAAGTACCTTTTGTAGTAGTGTCCAAGGATCAAGAATATATTCTTAGTTGGAAGGTAAGTCCTCTTACCTTGATGTTTCTTCAAGCTCTTCCTTTGTTCATGGAGCAAAAATGGAGTCTTCCTTGGACCCTTTTGGCTGTCCAAATTTTGTGTAAATAAGGGAGGAAGAAGAGGAAATTTTGTGCTTTAATAAGTCATGTGATAATGCTTGGATGGTTGAGATCTTAACTTACTAAGTTTAATCTAATGGCCATAATTAAACCAACACACAACCATGTGCTCGCTTCATATTGGCTCTTATAAAGTTGTAATTATTGGCTGCATATGCGGTAAAAATCTGGTTGGAACTTTGGTTACACTAACCAAACCAATTGCCATTCGGTTACTTCTATCGATTACAATTTTTTTCAGTAAACATAACTTTATTCCGGTAAATATTTGTCCACTTTTCTAGAGATGTTTTATTCCTCTTTTAATCTCCATAATTCATTTACTAATATGTCAAAATATCCCTGAAATTCGTCCAAAAATAACGGGGTAATTTTATCCTCCCGAAAATCCCTGAAAAACGTATTTCCAACGGGCAAATAACTTTTAGGGCATTAAAAATTTCTATAATTTTCACTAATAATCTAGCCCTTTTCCTTTCATCAAATTGCCTTCCAGATTGTCTAAAAATAATTTTTGAATAAAATTATATTTTCGGGCATTTTCGGGTCTTTTTCCCTCCGTTTTGGGCATTCGCCTTAATCGTATATTGGGCAATAATTTTATAAAATATTATAAAATTCACTTTATTTTTCTATGCCATGAACTCAACTGATTAGATCTCCTGATACCTCAAATAATTATTTTCGGCCATTAAATCTTCAAAATTCTATAGATAAAATTCTAGGCTAATTTTTAGCAATCTGTAGAATCTCTGTCAATCAGTGAGTTCTACTCTATCTTTTGGGCATCTGTGACTTTTTCTGATATTTTGGTCAACGGTTGACTTTTTGACTTTGACTTTGTCAAATGACCAAAATGCCCTTACGCTTTCTCTTAATGACCAAAATGCCCTTACACTGTCTAACTTTTTGTAATTCCCATTTTGCCCCTAACTTTTTCACCTTTGATCTTTTTGTGTAATGACATCAGAACGTACAACTGTAAACCTTACGTGTTATCCTTGATTCGAATATTGAATGCTGAGGCATCCATTCGCATGAGTCTGAAGAAGCATTCGAATGAGTCAAACCTTGATTCAAAGAAGAGACCGTACAAAGTTAATAGCGTTTAGAAAGGAAACCTCCTCATTTCAATGAGGTCACCTTCACTCGTTCGAAAGAGTTATTCGAATGAGGCTGAGAAATGATTCGGATGAGTTACAAGAGACTTTCTACACCCCATTAATGTCACCTGGTTGAATTTTCTACACCGTAGGTACATAAATACTTGATACAATATTCAGCATGCTCGTGGTCATGTACAAGGTACTGAAAATACACCAATGTACATTGATATGAATGAAGATACAAATTTCACCAATGAAATTACATTTGCACCAATGAAAATACACCAATGTACATTGACAAGAATGAAGATAGAAATTTCACCAATGAATTTACATTGGCACCAATGAAGATACATTTACAAGTAGGTATATACATTCTTTACTTGTTTATCATATAGATCAACATTTACAAGTATGTACATATACAGTATTCCATTTGCATATATACAATTTCTTCACCAATGTCCAGAAGAATGAAATAAGAAAATTAACATTTTCAGCTCAATGTTGGTAGTGATTGAAGAAAGAATTGACACCAACGGTCACGTATGTTGTCAATATCCTCTTCGAGAAAGGGTTCTTCAAGCTCAAACATCTGCATTATTAAAAGAATTGTGTAAATCATCAAGTATCCATTACGAGAATTGAAAACTTAAAAATAGTGTACCTCTTCAGTAAAGTCAGTGGTTCATGAGGATACGACATTATATATGTGTCTCAGCACATATAACCCACATAAATTGGACAACTTGAGATGCCTTCGAGTCTATTAAGAGAATAGGTTGATAAAAAAATCATAAGCATCAAGGTTTCATGTTCAGAAACAAGCATAATATACATACCTTTGGTGCGTGCCAGGTCGAGTCTATCACCTGATGCTTGAGCTTACCCAGATGGTCAACGTGGTATGCCCTCATAGGCCTATCACCAACAATTCAACGTCATGGTCTTCGGTGAGCGAAGTCAAAGGCAGAGTATTACTAACACACAAGAAAGTGTACATATCCATTGTCTTCCTCAATTCCTTCCCAGGAGGTTGGTGAAGGGAGCACAGGAACATGATGCTATTGGTCCTCATGGATAGAAGTACAAGTTGCCAGTGCTCCCTACAAGGGATCACAGAATTTCAATGCATCAGAGGATATATACTAAATCATTCGAATCAAATATGATATGAAACACTAAATATGTAAATACACATGGATGTATGGTGCCATAAGGCATTCAATTCCTCCTTCCATAATCCTAGTATATAGGTATTTAAATCTTAATTGAGCAGTGTTCCCTTTCTTCTGGGTATGGATTGGGTAGAGGAATCCAATTTTATGGTTCAGCCCGAATGAAACCAATTGTCTCTGCATGTACCTATTGTGATAAAATATTGTGTTTACAACTAATTGTCAAAAGGAGTCTTACATTAGGAAAAATTAGACGATTGCAATGGTCAGCTATTCTCATCGACCCAGAAGGGACACTAAGTCATCCCGTTCAAGGTATACCGTCATGTCCTTCCCCATAATGTCTCTTGGCATTGGCAATGCGACGGGGCCAAAGGATCTGTTATGCGCCATTAAAAGGACCCGTTCTCTGGGAGTCAGCTCTGAGGAAAGCTGGGTTTGCACTTCAGGTGCTCTCTCAGCTATAATAAACGTTGGGGAACTCCCTTTAGTGCCAAGAGGGGTGGTCTTCCTTTTAGATGGGATGCTGGTATACCCTTTACAGGGCATCAATTTGCCCATTCGTTCTATGACCTCGCGCATTTGAGCGTCCAACTTCGCTTTGAACGTTGCTTCTGACTCTACCCTCACCTCTGCCTTGATGGCTGCCAAAAGAGAATCCAATTCGTCCTTGGTCACTATACTAGGTGCTAGAGCAGGAGGTCCAAAGATGTCTCTAAAGCCTAGCCGCGTCCAATTCCCCTCAAACGGCTCGGACAATCAGGTTTACCCACAACAGCCGTCAAAACATCGTTCCTCCATGATGGCTTGAAGGTCCCGGCTGCTTCTTACTATTTAAGTACCTCCTGTGTCATATACAACACATTATAAGAGTTCATATACTCATGTGACTAAAGCAACTGATATGCGTACTTACAATCTTCTCAGCAATTTCTTGAGCATGTTCGCTTGTGTATTGCCCACTTCTTTTTTGGTGGGCATACTTCCAGTGATCTTCTCGACGTATCGGAGAAGGTAGAGTAAATATGGTGGAAGGATCGGATTCAGCTTGTTCCTCCAACCTCCTCCTCTTGGCTTCCATCATGTCTTTTTCAGCCTTAGCATAGCCACCTCGAGACATTGTGTGAGGGCAGTCATTCTTCCGACCAATTTGGATGAATTTAGCCCTTTTAGCCTGTAGTCATGTTTATGAAATGGTTAAATGTCACAGACAATCAATCATTGGAATGAAAAATGTGAGAAATAAAACTGGACATAAATTAAATTTACCAAAGCTTCTGGAGTGGTCCGAATCCTATAAAATTCTTTCCAAGTGGCCTCATCAATAAATAGGTATTTGGAACAGGGAGTAGGGCACCGTTCACCCTCTTTGACATCAGTATGGACATATCTACGAGCCAGGTGTGTTTTGAACGCCCCCCACCTGGTGCAACAGAATGACATTGTCTTCTTCTTCAAGGTCGCATCGTCAGGTACCCCGTACGTGGACTGTAAATGCAATGGTTACCTTTTGACGTGTTAGAAAGAACATCATAACTAACAAATATTTGCAAGGCGTGTCTAAAACTTGTTATACCTGGAGTGTGTCCCAGATATCATTCTTTACATGGTCTGGGATTTTGCTCCACTCCTCTTCCAAGATGGTTGCCTTTGTGCACGCTAGGAGGGCAACGTAACTGGTATATTTGTGGTTATTCCCGACAGGCTTCCAATATCTATCAAATTCAATGTTGTTTGGATAGGCTCTTCAATGTTGGATATCTATCAAATCCAATATCTTCTGCCCATCCTTATGTTGTTTGGATAGGCTCTTCAATGTTGTACACACCTACGTGAGGAAATCGTTGTGGGGCAACTTTAGCTGTCGATGTGGCTAGTTTGTTCCACCATGTTAATATGAGTGACGTTCACAATGAAGAGGAACTTTGACAGACTACAAGTTTGCAAAAAGGTTCCTCTGAAGAAAGGAAGCACAAGACATTAACAAGAAAGTATGTCTGTGGATATATGAGTAGAGTGAGAAGCGAGACTGACAGAGGCATTTAATACGACTGCTCGGTGCTGTCGATGTGATAGGTTAAGGCTTTCTACACCGTACGTAGAGGAGCATTTTAGAAAGTTTGAAAACGTACCCAAGAAGCAAGGTAAATGTGCATCCATTCCAATTACACTTAGAATTCATTCGAATGGCGTTGCGCCCATCTCCAGCAGGAGAACTTGCACCTTCAAAACCATGCGTCGACAACACGGTTTAGAAGTTAAACATTCTAAACAGTTTATTAAATACTCCATTTCAGAAAGTCTATGCAAGATTCAATCGAATGATTATTATCACTCATTGCAATGAGTCACGAACTCATTCGATTGGGTAATAATTCGAATGGGATGCAAGAGTCAATCGAATGGCGTTGCTCCATCTCCAGCGAGAGAACTTGTACCTTCAAAACCGTGCGTCGACAACACGGTTTAGAAGTTTAACTTTCTAAACCGTTTATTAAATACTCTGGTTTAGAAAGTCTCTGCAAGATTCAATCGAATGAGTATTATCACTCATTCGAATGGATCATTCGAATGAGTCACAAATTCATTCGATTGGGTAATAATTCGAATGGGATGCAAGAGTCAATCGAATGGCGTTACGCCCATCTCCAACGGGAGAACTTGCACCTTCTAAAACCGTGCGTCGACAACACGGTTTAGAATTTAAACTTTCTAAACCGTTATTAAATACTCCGGTTTGGAAAGTCTGTGCAAGATTCAATCGAATGAGTATTATCACTAATTGGGATGGATCATTCGAATGAGTCACGAACTCATTCGATTGGGTAATAATTCGAATGGGATGCAAGAGTCAATCAAATGGCGTTGCGTCAATCTCTAGCAAGAGAACTTGTACCTTCAAAACCATGCATCGACAACATGGTTTAGATGTTAAACTTTCTAAACCGTTTATTAAATACTCTAGTTTAGAAAGTCTCTGTAAGATTCAATTGAATGAGTATTATCACTTATTGGAATGGATCATTCGAATGAGTCACGAACTCATTCGACTGGGTAATATTTGAATGGGATGCAAGAGTCAATCGAATGGCGTTGCGCCCATCTCCAGCGGAAGAACTTGTACCTTCTAAAACCGTGCGTCAGCAACATGGTTTAGAAGTTAAACTTTCTAAACCGTTTATTAAATATTCCAGTTTAGAAAGTCTCTACAAGATTCATTCAATCAAATGAGTATTATCACTCATTCGAATGGATCATTTGAATGAGTCATGAACTCAATCGATTGGGTGATAATTCAAATGGGATGTAAGAGTCATTCGAATGGGTAATAGAATGCTGCTGCATTTGTGTGAATTAAAAACCAATTTGTGCATTGTTACTGCATATTACATATTGTTTGGGTGTTTAAATTTACTGCATACTGCATATGGTCGGACACATTTGGGTGCTTAACAGCACGTATACATTTGTACATTACTAAGAAATTGTTACATACACTAATCTAATGTTTCCTTGTCGTCTGGCTTCCCCACTTCCTTCACTTCAGCGACAGAAGTGACAACTTGTTCAATGATGAGGTCAGTTGCCACTAGAGAAGATGATATGGAATTAGCTTTAGGAGATGCACGAGCTGAAGACAAAGTTGGAGAAGGTAGTTCGGAAGTGATGTCATGGGTGAAGGGATGTCGAACACTATCAATGGCAGGGGATGAAGTAGGATCAGAGATATGTTGTGGAGGAGGATTTGGAGGGGATGGTTGAGGGTGGGGGTCAGGTCTGGGGTGTAAAGCTTCAACTTCCTGCAGTCTGTCGGATAACGTCCTCAGCACCTCCATCGTTGCTGTATTCCCCTCCTCAAGGAGTTTCAACAGTATATACGTCTCAAGACTGTGCTGTTCAATGATATGTAGGTGGGAGGATATACTGGTGGCCACAACTTCTCAACAATATCCACCAGTGACGGTTGAGGATCCGGAGTGGTAGCTCTTGTTGACTGCACTTCATCCATTGCCTCATGCCTACTCCTTTTCCTCTCAACCTTCACCTTTCCTTCCACACATGTTGTGGACACTGTCAGACTCATATTTGATAGCTGAGTTCTACAAAACTTGGGAACTTTAACAAGCTCATCCTTGGCTCCAGGTACTAGATTTCGTTGCTTTTGAGAAACAACAACACTAATTGAGGGAATGGGAAAGAACTGTGTAACACACCTTATCTAACCCCTTTAGCATCATTTTATATCATTATGGAACCATTCTTGGGCCTTGAATAGCTTAAAAAGCCAAAAGAAATCAAATCTAAAAAATTGATTTTTAAAAGTTACTATTCATTGAATTTTGGCCCAACTTTGAAAATTCATAACTAATTCTAGAAAAATTGAAATTGAGTGGTTCCAATTTCTATTTGAAGCTTATAAGTTCCTATATAGGGTAATTAACTTGCCCAATTGATACCGTTTATTGTGCAAAGATTCACTGTTCATTTGGTAATTTTTCTATTTTCCCAGGTTTTTCTGTGATTTTTCGCCAACTTTGGAACATCATAACTTTTCGTACAAAACTCCAAATCTAGTGTTCTTTAGCTCATTTTAAATCTTACAATGTTAAGTATTGTTCTGAAAAAATTAAACACATTTGGAGTTCATTTACCCTATTTCACGTCATGCCAAAGTACAGGGTTTGACCAACCTTACTACACTTCTATACATCCTTATAATTTCCATTTTTCTTCCTTTAGGCAAGCTTGTTTGCTTTCTTCTTTTGCTCATAATTAAACATGCATTAGCCTATAATTGGATCATGCTTTCACCTCTTTTGGACTACGACATATGTAGAAGTTTAATTTACATAACTACAACAATACTCAACATAATCTTCAAACATAATTCATAATTTCTACAAGCAAGATCACCATAATATGCCATCTTCTATCACCATAAACCTTGCTCTTACCCTTGCTTGTGCTTGTACCTAAAATGGTTAGTTGGGGAGGGTGAGATTTCAAGGAAATCCCAGTAGCAAACACTCTAATAATACATCTACGTGCATGATTAATAATGAGATCAAGTATGCCATGTAACAAGAACAATCAATCAACTTTCCAAGTCAAGACAATCAAAGCATAGCAACCATCATGCTTTCACACAAGTAAGGTTTCATAATTTAAATGGCTACCATCACACAATAAATATGGCAATTAACACATATATAATCAATGCAAGGTAGATGCCAAAGTTAGGAGTGTTGCTACCTTGTCCTCTCAATTCCCCCTTGAACTTAAAGCTCTCTTGTTAATCTTTTCCAATGATTTATTTAGTATTTAAACTTCCTAAACATTACACAAGAACATAATCATCAAGCTTAAGGCATCAACTTTGCAATAAAACCATAAAAACGGAAGCTTCCATTTATTGCTCTTTTAAGCATCCTAGAACTTTATAACTTGTTCTTATGATTTCTAATGCTTCCCAAATCCTTTCCTTACTTTCACCCTACACAATTTTGCCTTCTAAAGCTATTGGAAGCATCAAAATCATGAAAATAATATTTCTTCTACAACTTCAAGCATTGACCAAAAAAAAAAGAACACAAGCACACACTTTTGATTTTCAAACTTCTTCACATATAATAACATATTCTTGATCCCAAAACACTTCTCATGCATTATTTAACTCAAAAAAAACTCTTACTCATCAAATATAAAATTAGACAGCACCTCCCCTTAGGGTTTGAGATTCCAAAAACTCATACAACCATCAAACCCAAGCAATATATACATCAATATACTCCTTATCATGCAATGAGTGTTTTGCAACCTTTAGTTTCCTCTAAATCCCTCTCTTTTCCATTTTTCCTCTCATGAACCCTAACTTTCCAACCACCAAAAGAGAGTCAAAACCAAAAATCTAAACAGATAGAAAGGTAGAGGAAGCTCCAAGGATCAAGAAAATGTATAGGTTTGGTTGGAAAGTCCTCTTACCTTGTATATTGTGAACTCTTCCTCTTCCTTCTCAAGCTCTTCAATGGCCTCACTTCCTCCTCCATTTGCAGCTGGAATTTTCGTCCAAAATGGCCAAGGAAAGAGAAAAAATCTTTTCTTAACTTAAGCTCTTCATTTGGAATGAATGGTTAGGATTTAGCCTTAACTTACAAGTTTAATCTAAGGGTTGATATTGCAACACCACATCCACATGTGCTTCCATCCTATTGGCTCTCATAAAGGTGTCATCATTGGGTGCACATGGGGTAAAAAAATCTGGTTGGAACTTGGTTACACTAACCGAATTAGTTACCGTTCGGTTACTTCTACCGATTACACTTTTTATTGGTAAATATAACTTCATTCCGGTAAATATTTTTCCACTTTTCTGGAGATGTTTTATTCCTCTTTTAATCTCCATAATTCATTTACTAGTATTGCAAAATATTTATCCAAAAATACCCCTGAAATTCGTCCAAAATTAACAAGGTATTTTATCCTGCCGAAAAATCCCTGAAAAACGTATTTCCGATGGGCAAATAACTTTTAGGGCATTAAAAATTTCTATAATTTTCACTGATAATATAGCACTTTTCCTTTCATCAAATTGCCCTCCGGAATGTCTAAAAATAATTTTTGCATAAAATTATATTTTCAAGATTTTCGGGCATTTTTCCCTCCGTTCTGGCATTCGCCTTAATCGTATATTAGGCAATAATTTTATAAAATATAATAAAATTCATTTTATTTTTCTATGCCCTGAACTCAACTGATTAAGGTTTTTTGATATCTCAAATAATTATTTTCGATCATTAAATCTTCAAAATTATGTAAATAAAATTTTATGCCGATTTTCAGCAATCTGTCGAATCTCTGTCAATCAGTGAGTTCTGCTCTATCTTTTGGGCATCTGTGACTTTTTCTGATATTTTGGTCAATGGTTGACTTTTTGACTTTGAATTTGACTGTGACTTTGTCAAATGAGAAAAATGCCCTTACACTTTCTCTTAATGACTAAAATGCCCTTACATTGTCTAACTTTTCGTAATTCCCATTTTGCCCTTAACTTTTTCACCCCCGGTCTTTTATGTAATGACCTTTGGGTCCTTCCCAGAAGGTCACCCATCCTTACACTACTCCAGGGTGAGCACGCTTAACTGCGGAGTTCTCATAAAATTTCTCCCACTGAGCTAGGTTTGACTTTGGGTTATCGAGCCCATCAGCATCAACTTTTCCTGTGCTTTCTATCTGTGAGCTCTAACTTGACTTTTGACTACTGGTTTGACCCATTTTATCCAAGGACCCTATTGCCCTTGGTCTTTATACTTAATGACATTTATATCCTTGGCTTACATTCTTAGTAATTTCAAAGCCTTAGGACTAAATTGACCAGGGTCTCTATGGTCCATTGACATCTTATCTTTATGTACTTTTATTTCTGGGCCTTATCTCGTAGCTATCAGTTTGGCCTATATGTCAGTTTAGATAAAGGGGTGGATATTACAACCTGAACCAATGGCATTGTCCATCCACAGACGCAGTTCCTTCATGATTATCACCCCCAGATTCCTTGTATCCTTGGCCACAAAGGAAGCAAATAGACCATAATCCCTGCGGGTGAAACTTGTGAAGTTATTACCTTTGTTTACAATGCATCTTGTGTAGATGTACCAAAGGATACTCGTCTCCTCAGGCATGGAGCTAGGTTTAAATTGTAACCTGTTGGGTTCACCATTAGGCTTTAACACACCAAAAACTTCCTCGGCATACCTTTATACATAACCATCTGAATGAGGCTCACCAATCTGCAGCCACTCGTTAATTTGTTTGGCAAACAATTGAAATCGTTTCCTCCTAACCGTTGTCTGTAGCATACACTCCCCTTCATCCTCCTTGTCCACTGCATCTACTGCCTTTGAATTGTAGTAGAACGTCCTGATTACAGTAGGACTATATGAGAGGTGACAACCAATTCATGGTTCATATTGTTTTAAAAATGCAAATAGTTGCAGCTTTAATAACTTTTCCAGATGTTGTATATCAACATAGATGGTAGGGAAAATTTTCCTTCTCAGAAAATAAGTATCATACCGTGTTTTGTCTGTCAGATCTAGAGCACCATCCACATACCCCTGTGGAGCATACAAGTCTTCTTTCTCTCCCTCAGGTGGTAATGAAGCTTCGGATTGGGCAAATCTAGTGGATGCATCTACTTTGTGTAGCTCTGATGCTTCCTTCTGTTAGACAGGCTGTCACCCAAGAGAGGTGTGAATTGGGTGTCATAAAATTTTCGTTAAATCAGGAAGTAAGCAAAAACCAAGTTATTGAAAGAAAGGGCATAGCAGAGAAGATGAACACGGTGACTTATCCTGGTTCGGTCCTCCTGACCTACATCTAGTCCTCAGAGCTCCTCTGAGATTTTCCAATCCACTAACAACAATAACATTAGGCTTCTCAAGCCTTTACAAAGGGAATCACACTCCCCCTCACAATTTGCACTATAACAGAG
>JANTPZ010153417.1:0-45807 GCA_025593235.1 Vachellia pachyceras | reverse complement strand
ATGTCAAATGGGAAAACAAACTAAAACATCTTTCAAATCAAAGAAAGAGATTTCAACAAAAAGGCCTCTTGAACTACTTCATATGGATTTAATGGGTCCGGCTAGAGTTAAGAGTTTAGGAGGAAACCTTTATACTCTAGTTATTGTTGATGACTTTTCAAGATTTACTTGGACTATATTTCTTGCTTCAAAGAATGAAACATTTGAATTATTCACTATATTTGCCAAAAAGGTCCAAAATGAGAAGGGTATGTCTATTGTCTCTATTAGAACAGATCACGGAGGAGAGTTCAAAAATGGGGACTTTGCAGCATACTGTGAGAATGAAGGCATCAACCATAACTTCTCAGCACCAAGGACCCCGCAGCAAAATGGTGTAGTGGAGAGAAAGAACCGAGTACTTGCAGATATGGCACAGGCTATGATGACTAAAAAAAAGGTGTCTTAAGCGTTTTGGGCAGATGCTCTCAGCACAGTATGCTACATATGCAACAGAGCATACATCCGAACATCACTTGGAAAGACTCCATATGAGCTGTTTAAAGGAAGGAAGCCTAACTTGTCACATCTACATGTATTTGGGAGCAAGTGCTTTATTCACAACAATGGCAAGGATAACCCGGTAAATTCGATCCTAAATCTGATGAAGGTTTATTTCTAGGTTATTCTAATAGAAGTAAGGCATTTAGAGTTTTCAACAAACGTACTTGTGTAGTTGAAGAATCTGTGCATGTGATATTTGTTGAAACTGAACCTCAAACAAAACCTGATTTTGATGAAGAAATTATTATTTCAAAAGGTTTTGAAAACGTAAATAAGGATAGTTCAACTGATGATCAACTAAAGCATGATTTAGAAAAGGATCAATCAGATGAACATCCTCAATCCCCTCAACCAAAAGCTTGGAAGTACATCCGCATTCACCCTATCAATCAAGTGATTGATGAAGTGAATGAAGGTGTACAAACAAGAAAAAGATTTTTAAACGAGGCTCAATTTTCTGCTTTCATTTCTAAAATAGAGCCTAAAAATATTGAGGAAGCTTTGACTGACAATGATTGGATTATTGCTATGGAAGAAGAACTTAACCAATTTGAAAGGAATCAAGTTTGGGACTTGGTACCCCGACCAAATGATCATCCAGTCATTGGTTCAAAATGGGTATTCAGGAACAAACTTGATGAATCCGGAGTCATTGTCAGGAACAAAGCTAGATTGGTAGCCAAAGGCTACAATCAGGAGGAAGGGATTGATTATGAAGAAACATATGCTCCTGTAACTAGATTAGAAGCAATACGTATCTTGCTTGCTTAATGGATTTCAAACTTTTTCAAATGGATGTCAAAAGTGCTTTTCTAAATGGTTTCATTATGGAGGAAGTTTATGTTGAACAACCTCTCGGTTTTGAAGATGTTTCCAAGCCAAATCATGTGTTTAAACTTAAGAAAGCACTTTATGGCCTAAAGCAAGCACCTAGAGCATGGTATGAAAGATTGAGTAGTTTCTTGATTAAAAAGGGTTTTGTTAGAGGGAAAGTAGATACTACTTTATTCATTAAGCACTCTAAGTCCGATATATTAGTAGTACAAATTTATGTTGATGATATCATTTTTGGTGCCACTAACAATAATCTATGCCAAGAGTTTCCTAAGACTATGTAGGCGGAATTTGAGATGTATATGATAGGTGAACTCACATTCTTCTTAGGACTTCAAATCAAGCAAAAGAAGAATGGCATCTTCATCAGCCAAACGAAGTATCTAAAGAAGCTATTGAAGAAGTTTGGTATGGACCAGTGCAAGAGTGCAGATACTTCTATGAGCTCTACCGCACTGCTTGATGCTGATATTAATGGCAAGGATTACTACATAAAGAGATATAGAGGGATGATTGGATCACTACTCTATCTCATAGCTAGCAGGCCAGATATTCAGTTCAGCGTTGGGATGTGTGCACATTATCAAGTAGCACCTAAGGAATCACATGCTGAGAACGTGAAGAGAATCTTCAGATATCTTGCTGGTACCATTGATCTTGGAATATGGTATCCCAAAGGAGCTAATGTGGAGCTGATTGCATATTCAGATTCTGACCATGCGGGCTACAAGACAGATAGAAAGAGTACAAGTGGTCAATGCCAGTTCCTTGGAGGCTTACTGGTATCATGGTTCAGCAAGAAACAATCAACAGTATCTCTATCCTCAACAGAAGCTGAATACATTGCTGCTGCAAGCTGTTGCGCTCAAGTGCTATGGATGAAACAGCAACTACAAGATTTGGGAATGAATTTCACTGAAATTCCCATTTTCTGTGACAACACAAGCACTATCAATCTTGCCAAGAATCCAGTGCATCATTCTCGGACCAAGCATATCGACATACGTCATTACTTCATCCGAGATCATGTTCAAAGAAAGGATGTCAAAGTTGTGTTCATACTTACTCATCTTCAGATAGCAGACATCTTTACTAAACCATTGGCCAAAGAGCAATTCATGAACATTAGAAGAGAATTGGGAATGGTGAATCCCAATGAACTGTAAGTAATGTTGATTTATTATTGTTTTGATGATTAACCTTACTAACTTAAGTATCGGAGTGTCTTTATGAGTTTTTGCAGGTCTCAGGTTCATCCATGATTAATAATCAAAAAGGACCTGACTTAAAGAGAAAAGAGAAAATTATGTGACAAAACTCGAGTTCACAGAGAAAGAAGACTCGAGTCTTATGCTTAAAGAATCAAAAGCTCGATGAAGAATCAAAACTCGAGTTCTTGAAACAGAAAAACTCGAGTTCCATCACAAAAGAGAGAACTGGATGTCAGAACTTCAAGTTTTGTCAGCGAGTTCAGGTAAAACTCGAGTTCCCAAATCTGAAAACTCGAGTTCAGGTACGCACATTTCTGACTGTTCATCTTCTGTCACAAAACTCGAGTTCTTTAAATGAGAAATGTTTCAATGTGATAAAACTCGAGTTCTTCCAGATAGAAAACTCGAGTTCCAGTTCTGTGAAATTATTTTTGAATGCTTGAAACTCGAGTTCTATAATGATCAAAACTCGAGTCCCTCAGGACTCAGATTACTTAACCCCCTTTCTGCCAAACTCGAACCCTAACCCCTGTTCTTCTGGATTATGAGTTCTCTCACCCAGATTCCTCAATCAATCCAAAAACTGGTACATTCCTATCGAAAAACTTCCCAAAGCCTAACCTATTCATTTCATTCTTGGTTCCACCGCTCATTTCGTCAGATTCCTCACCTGGAACCTTAAGTTTTTTATCAAAAGCTTTTGCTCAGTCATGGCGCGAACCAAAGTTCCTCAGCCCAACACTTCGAAATCCTCCAAAGACACATCTATTGGACCCTCTCGCACTCAATCTACTTCTCAGGCTCCATCCAAGAGAGTACGAATTGCAAAACCATCCGTGGAAGAAGTGGCAAAGTCTCCAGTCAAGAAGCAAAGAATAGTGCAACCAAGGTCTATACTGACTAGAAAAGGGAAAGGAAAAGAGCCAATTGTATCATCATCTCAGCCCACTGCCATGGAGCCTACTCAAACAGAGCACTTTGATTCAGAAACTGAAAGTGTGTCTCTTACCAAGTTGGCTTCATCATCAGAAAAGGGCCGGCAAAAATTGAAGACCAGAAGAGGAAAAGGGTCTCAAGAGGCTAAGAGAAGGAAAAGATCAAAGAAAGATGTGCCTAAACCTCCTCCTCACTTCAATGCCAAGTCGGTAATGCTTGAAACCTCTGAAAATAAATTTGAAAGTAGAGACTTATGTCCTGCAATTTACATTGATTTGGATGAAGCAGAAAAATTGTTGGGCATGAATATTAAGAATTATCTGAGCCACTATGCACCTCTGATTAGCTTGAAGAATGATTTTTCTCCCAACATGATTCGTATTTTCTACAATAACATGGAAGAGAAGAATATTTTGAGAAAAGATGGAAAGGTCCATGAGTATGGACTTCAAATTGTTATAAGAGGATATATAGTGAGTATTACTGCTGATCTGTTGAATGCTTATCTGGGTACTAATGAATTTGATAAGACCTTGAAAGAATTTTCAAATGTTGAGGTACTGAAATTGCTACGACCTGAGTTAAATGTGCATGATGATGATCCTGAACTGAAGTTTGAGTCCTCCTCTATGCCTGTGTTGCAAAGAACTATCCACTATGTGTATTCTCGGTGCATGATTAACAAAGGAAAGAATTATACTCATTTATCTTCCTTTGATTATCAATTTCTTGCATCAATTATGTCTCAGGAGAAGAGAAATATTGGGCAGCTGATTTTCAATGAAATGTAAAAGTTGGTTCTCTCCAAATCCAAGAAAATGCCTTTGCCCTATCCATGCCTGGTATCAAGAATTCTAGAGCTTCATGACATCTGGTATCTCATGGATGATCAGGTGCCTCAGTCTCCCATTCAGTTTGGTGTAAGTCATTTTCACCGGATGAACATTGAGATTTCCCCTCAACCTGTAGCTGTTCTCTCCAAGAAAAGAAAAGGTACTTCTGCCACATCTTGAAGACAAGATGAGGCTCAGTCCTCTGCTCCGCAATAGAGTCCCCCAGCACCATCTTTTGCTCAAGCTGCCATTCAAGCCTATATGGAATTAGAATTTAAAAGATTGGGGGAAGTCTTCACAGCTGAGCTACAGAGAACTACTCAGGGAGTAGTTCAGCCTTTCATGAAATCTAAATTCAGGAAACTTGGACAAGCCTTTCTAATTGAATTTCATGAGAATTCCCAAGGGCTTGTGACTAATTTATTGAAGAAAGCTATGGAATACTTCTCGGGCAAAGAGCTTATGGATGGCATGCATGCCTTGAAGAACTCTGTAGCTTCCATGGAACAGAGCTTGAATTCTATGGCTAACTCTGTGGCTTCTCTGGACAGCAGAATTTCATCTATTGAGAGTTTCAACAGAGGAGTTTCTAAATCTCATCCTGCTGGTACTCAAGCTGCTAGTCCTGATCCATCTTCATCAGACAGGCTGATTGCATTGATTGATTTTGCTGCCTCTGCTCAACCTGATGATTCTACTCATGCCACTCCTGCACCCCTTATACCCTCTTCACCTCCCATTCCAGCTCCCATACCTTCAGAGTCCCCTAATCTCCCTCCTTCCTCTCCTCCTCACCTTCTTTGACTGATGACAAAAAGGGGGAGAAGATTTTGAGATTCTGAGTAATTCTGAGTTTTTGTGCTTTACAAACTTTATGATATTTTACAACTTTATGAGTTTGTGGTGTTATGACTCTATATTACTTTGATCCAGGATTATGAACTTTGTGTTATTCTGTGACTTATATATATTATTATGTGATGTTCTGTTATGTAATGTTCTATCTCGTGCTTACAGTCATAATCCTCAGCTTATATTCTTAAATTTTAAAGTTTAGGTTTTGTCATCATCAAAAAGGGGGAGAATGTTGATACCTTGTTTTGATGATAACAAAAACTTCAAATTATGGCAGGATTTGGAATCTGAAATAATATTCTTGAAATTGTGTTGAAAATGTCAGAAGAGTATTGAAACTCGAGTCACAGGTTTTTGCAAACTCAAGTCCTATAACTGATTCTCAAAACTAGATATTGAAACTGGAAGTCTTGAAAAGAAGTTTTGTGATTCAGTTCAAAAACTCGAGTCTTAAGTTTTAAAAACTTGAAGTTCCATAACGTGTAAACAAAACTGGAAGTCAAAACTTGAGGTTCCAACTTCAAGTTTTCTCATCACGTTATAGAACTCGAGTTTCAGGATTTTCAAAACTCGAGTTCCACAACTGTGTCCCAGAACTTCAAGTCAAAACTTGAAGTTTCAGCTTTGAGTTTTGCCATCATGTTATAGAACTCCAGTTTCAGGTTTTTCAGAACTCAAGTTCCATAACTGTCACTTAAAACTTGATTTCAAAACTAGAAGTTCTGTCTGGAATTTTTCACAAAACTTGAGTCCTTAATTTTTACAAACTCGAGTTCCATGCTTTGCGAAATTTTCTCAGTTCAAAAACTTGTTTCTCAAACTCGAGTTCTCACTGGAAGTTTTCACCAACTAGAGTTCCTAATTTTCCAAACTTGAGTCTCGATGTCTTTTTCATCTAAATAGTTTTAGAACTCGAGTCTTCACTTTCACAACCTGAAGTTTTACAACTGGACTCCAAAACCTGAAGTATTGTATAAAAGTTTTTCAACAGAGCCTCAGAACTTTCAAATAAAGACTCAAGTTATATCTGAGAGTTTCATTACAGGAATATCAATTTGATATACTAGAACTAGAGTCATGGGACAATGAAAACTCGAGTTCTCTCTTCTCTCTCTCTGACATGCTTCTGACACGGCCATACCTACTGTCATCAGATCTTTCCTCTTTCATGCTGGAACAATTTGAATGTTACCTAACCCCATAATTGTGCTTTAGTTCTTTCATTAAAACTACCCAAGAAGTCTGAGGAAAGAAGCCCAGCATTTATGACCTGCGACGCTACCGTTGAATGCATTAAATGAAGCCATTAATGATAGACCAGAAACTCGGTGACTATGTGTAACGGATAGAAGTTTCTTCCAACGGATACTAAGTTACTGAGTAACGACTAATGAATGCTTACTTAGATATAAATGAAGAAGTAGTAAAGACAGAAACAACAACGCGCAGAACGAACAAAATTGAGAACGCCATTACTGTCTCTCTCTCATCTTGTAAATTATTGTGAGCTTCATTATTTGACTATCCACTCTTTCAGAGAGTTTATCTTATCAAACTTTGTTACATTCTTGTGAGATATTCAAGGTTGGGACCTTGGATTTATTGGGTTGAGAAAGAGTCAGAAAACAGAGTGCGTGAGACTCTGTTTTGTTGCGTGTTGTGAGGGGGAATGAGAATCTCCTTGTAAGGGCCAACAGAGCCTTGTTTGTTGATTAGTGGATTGAAAATCTCAGGAGAGCCCTGAGGACTAGACGTAGGTCAGGAGGACCGAACCGGGATAAAGCTGCTGTGTTTTTTATTTTTAAAAATTGACCAATTCACCCCCTCTTGGTCATATATCTCAAGAAACTGGTGAGCTTGAGACAATCCAGTTACATGGATAAGTTTCTATTGGACTATATGTTAGCCTATGGCTCTAGTCAGCGGAATAAGGATGAACGGTGATATAAGGGTGGTTGCATATTACATTATTATGCATTATTTGTGATAATGATTGTGAGTTGTATAATTATGAAAGAAAATATGAAATTGTTTATATTATGTTTACTTTAGATATATACAAATGTATTTCGTAAATCAGTTCTTTTATTTTAATTGTATGTCGTTTGCTTGTGTGTGGTAGAAACTTTCGAGTTACTGGTGCTTAGTGACTTTCATGCAGGAATTCATGATCATCTCAGGTCAAAGGGCATTGTGATGTGATCACATATGAGATAAGCTAATAACTTAATCTATGCAGCTTTCTCATAGTGGGTCGGTCCAGCACCTTGTACTCATACAAGTGCCCATGACTTTGACTCGTATCTCCATATCTTATCAAAGTCATACTGGTCTTACCTTATCTATGCTTCTGCACAAACAACTAACCATGAACATTTAAGACAATATTCATAATTTGTCTATGGATGTAATTATCACAACAAACATGCAAACAATATGATAATTAAATGGAGAAAATGCATTAAAAGAAATAATGTGCGAGTACAATGATTGGCCATAGAGCACAATTTCCAACAAGACTGAGGATATGTTTTAATGAATTAATGTTTGAAACCCTCTTTATTCACACATGGCAAAAATTTCATTAAGAATTTGGTTAAATTTTTGGGGTGTTACAAAGAGGACAATTTTGCTTAATTAAATCCCTTCAAAATTGGAATAAATGGTTGAGATTTTGTCTTGAATTAATGAAACCAATATAATGGTTGTAAACATACCAACTCCTCATACACATATCCTCCTCTCATTGGTTGATAAAAAAATGGTCATTATTGCTTGTACTAATGGGTAAAATCAAGTTAGGGACTTAGTTCCTCTAACTAAACCAATTGCCATTCGGTTATTTCTAATGATTACACTTTTTACCGGTAAACGTAACTTTATTTCGGTAAATTTTCTATGCTTCTAGAGATATTTTATTCCTCTTTTAATATCCATAATTCATTTGCTAATATGGAGAAATATTTCTCTAAAAATATCTCTGAAATTAGTCCAAAAATAACAGGTAATTTTATCTGGCCGAAAATCCTTAAAAAACATATTTCCGATGGGCAAATAACTTTTAGGCATTAAAAATTTCTATAATTTTCACTGATATTCTAGCCCTTTTCCTTTCATCAAATTGCCCTCCGGATTGTCTAAAATTAATTTTTGAATAAAATATATTTTTAGGATTTCTGGATATTTTTCCTCCATTATGGGAATTCTCCTTAATCGTATATTGGGCATTAATTTTATAAAATATTATAAAATTCACTTTATTTTTCTTTACCCTGAACTCAACTTATTAAAGTCTCTTTTACCTCAAATAATTACTTTCAGCCATTAAATCTTCAAAATTCTATAAATAAAAATCTAGGCCGATTCTCAGCAATATGTCAAATCGCTGTTAATCAATGAGTTATGCTCTATCTTTTGGGCATATGTGACTTTTTCTGATATTTTGATCAATTGTTTGACTTTGACTTTGACTTTTTCAAATAACCAAAATGCCCTTACATATCTCTCAATCACCAAAATGCCCTTATTTTGTCTAACTTTTCGTAATTCCCATTTTGCCTTTGACTTTTTCGCCCTTAGTCTTTTCGTGTAATGACATCTGGGTCCTTCCCAGAAGGTCACCCATCCTTACACTACTCTAGGGTGTGCACGCTTAACTGCAAAGTTCTCACAAAATTTCATCCGCTGAGCCAGATCTGACTTTGGGTTATCCAGCCCATCCGTATCAACTTTTTTCGTGCTTTCTATCTTTATGCTCTAACTTGACTTTTGACTACTAGTTTGACCCCTTTTTATCCAATGACCATATTGCCCTTAGTCTTTATACTTAATGACATTTATATCCCTAGTTTACATTCTTAGTAATTTCAAAGCCTTAGGTCTAAATTGACCAGGATCTCTTTGGTCCATTGACATATTCTCTTTCTATACTTTTATTTATTTTATCTCATAACTATCCTTTTTGACCTCTAATTCAATTTACAGTAAAGTGTGGATATTACATGCTCAATAGGTAAAATCTCAAGCAACATCATACTGGGTACTAGAGACATTTAATGCACAACGTTGGACAATGAAGCTAAGTGTAATGGAAGCAAAGCTCTCTCTAACAGATAATTATTTATGCCCAACTATAAATAAAAGAGCACTCAAGATGGAAGTAAAAAGAACACCAACCTATGAACTTGCATTCATTATTTGTTCACCTACTTCATCTGTATACTCTCTTCACAATTATACTTTAGTGATTAGCATTCAATTCTTGTGAGAGAATGTTAGATTATCCAACATTATTATTCCTATGAGAAACTCAAGATTTGGGAATCTTGAGAAGGTTGTTGTGTTCAAGCAAAAACAGGGGAGTGTGACTCCCTGTTCTCTTGAGTTTGTAAGAGGGAGTGTGATTTCACCTTGTAAGGGTTTGGAAAGCATGGAATATTGTTAATAGTGAATTTACAAATCTTAGAGGAGCCTGAAGACTGGATGTAGGTTAGAAAGGGTTGGACCAAGATAAATCTGTGTTGATTTTCTCCTCTAACTCACTCATTGACTTCTTTCTAATACTTCTTTATCTACTATTACTAACGTAAAATTTTTAAGTTACCAATTCACCCCCTATTAGTCAAATCCTATTCCAACAATTTGTTCTTAGAGTTTCTTTGAAATCTCACACTTTCCAATGACTAACCATATGTACAAGTTCCAAAAGCAAGGTCAAGGAGATCTAAGAGTAAGTACTGATAGATCTTATATTAGAGACCTTAAATAGATCACTTTGAGCCATTATATAAGCTAAAATAGTTATCTATGTGAATTTCAAAATACACTTTGACTATTATTCATTAAAAACTTAACATTTTAAGCCCCAACTTTGAAAATTTACAGATAATTCTAGAAAAATCTCGCTCATGTGATATCTGTGACACTACTTAATCTTAACCTTTAGATTCATTTTATATTGATTTGGAATCAAAGGGAAGCCTCAATGTGATCAAAAAGTCCAAAAGGTTCAAATTAAAAACTTTCAACTTTTGAAAGTAACTATTCACAGCTTTTTGGACTAATTCGAAAATTCATAACTAATTCTAGAAAACTCGAAATTGAGTGCTTCCAATTTCTATTTGAAGCTTATAAATTCCTCTATAAGGAAAAAATACTCATTGAGTCATTATCTTGCCCAACTGAAACAATTTAATGCGTGAAAAAGTACTGTTCATTTGACAATTTTTCATTTTCCCTAGATTTTCAGTGATTTTCTTCAAACTTTGGAACATCATAACTTTATATTCAAAACTCCAAATCCAGTGTTCTTTGGTTTGTCTTAAATATTGACATGCAAAATATGTTTCTATAAAATATTAGCTCATTTACCCTATTTCTCGATAGGTCAAAGTTAGGTGTTTGACTAACTTTACATTAACACCTAAACACATTTTTCATTTTCAAACTTCATCTTTTAAAACCCTAACTCCTTATCCTTTCTAAATCATGTTTGATCATTCATTTAGGAGTTGTTAGCTATCATATATCAACCATACATGCATAGGTTCATACTACATTTTACATAACATATGAAATTCTCGTAATGTCATAATATTTACAACATAGTTTCATGTAAATATCCATTCAAAATTCCTTGCTTCAAACCTCATGCATTATCTCCTTATCCTTTGAAGAACTTGTACCTAAAAATTGTTAGTGGGGGAGGGTGAGATTCGAGGAATCCCAATAGCAAACATTACAAACAAGACACGTAGGATGAACGCTAGTGCATGATATGCTTGCCTTATATAGGCTCATGTTCACATAATGAAATGCTGCGTGCTCAATGTTTGTGAAATATACTTATGGCTATAGTAAAAACAAAAATAGACCTTCATTCATTCAGTAAAAGCAATACAGCAAATCAATACACCACATAACATCACATACATACAAGTAAGTAAGTTCACTACCTTTTAGACTTTGTCTCCTTCTCTTGTACCTTGATCTTTTAAACATAGCTTTTTCTTTGTTACTTTATGGTCCTAGATAAGTAATGACATTATAAGAGTCATGAAAAGTAAATGTCCAATGGGCCACATTATCCCTAAAGGCTTACTTTTACTCTTGGAGTTCTTACAAATTACATTGGGTCACTTTCTTTCTCAAATTCGCATGGAACCAAAAACTATCAGCATGTTGACTAAACTTTGAAAAATCATAATTAATTCTATAGAAATCCAATTAGGGTAGTTCAACTTCCTACGTAAGTTCTTTAAGTCCTCTTTACATGAAAAATATTATCTACTGTCATTTATGCACCCAGAATTCGAGAATTCTCAATTTACCCAGCTGTCTCAGGATTTGTTCCAGATTTAGTGCCTAAACTTCAAAAATTCATAACTCACAGCACACAAATCCAATTAACCAGTATGACCTATCAAATTAAAGCTTGAAAAGTCTAATTTAATTCTGGAAATTTTCATGGTCATTGGATAATATTTGACCACACAACAACACGTTACAATTACACTGCTTTCAGAAAACGAATTTCACAGCATTTACTCTTTAACTTCCAAAAATTCCAAATTCATATACAAGCATCTAAAAATCATGAACACTTGTATACCTACAAAAAAACTCATTTTGGATACATTGGAAGCATCAAAATCATCAAAACAATTCATCTTCATCAGATTCCAGACCAGACCGAAATAGCACACACATATTCAACAATATGAATTTTTCAACTTCCATCACTTCTACCAATTGTTTCTTGTTTCCAAACTACCATTCATTCATGGGAAAGCATGATTTTAACTCTTCTATATCAAGTGGAAAATTGGACAGCACCTCCCCTGTTTTATCATGATTTTCCAAATTTTACAAAGTCATGAAACAACTCAAACAATATCAACAACAACAACATCAATATGCTCCTTTCAACAAGAGGAAGCATTTGCAACCAATAAATGGCTTTAAATCCCTCTATTTCTCACTTTTCTCTCAAGAACCCTAGATTATGAACTTGAAAAAAGAGAGGCCAAATCAGATTTTCTATCCATGGAAGAGGAAGTTGCAAGGAGCAATTCTATATATATATATATATATCTCTTAAGGTATCATGCTTACTTACCTTTGATTTCACCCAAGCTTTTTTCTCTCCTTCTTCACCAAAATGGCGTTCTCTTCTCCTCTCTTTTCTAGCTGAGAATGTTAGTCTAAATGGGCTAAGGAAGAGGGAAATTTTCTATTTATTAATTCATGCATTAATGGATTTAAGGCCTAGGATTTCATCTTGCAAGTTAAGTATAATCCAAGGGATGAGATGAAGCCACACACTTAATATTTGTTGGCTCCCCATTGGCTCTTTAAAAGTGTAATCATGGCTGTAACTTTGCTGGTTAGAATTTGGTTACTCTAACCAAATTGAGTCCCATTCGTTTACTTTTACTGATTGCACTTTTTACCGATAAACTTAACTTTATTCCTATAAATCTTTTTCTACTTTTCTGGAGATATTTTCTTCATCATTTAATCTCCATATTTTTATCTTGAATATAACAAAATTATTATCCCCAAAAATACCCCTTGATTAGCTCAATTTTTATAGGATTATTTTATCCTATCCAAAATCCCTGAAAACGTACAATCAGAGAGCAAAATTCTTTTAGGGCCTTGAAAAATACTATATTTTTCACTGATTCTCTAGCCCTTTTCCTTTTTCCAAAATGCCCTCTAGATTGTTCAAAATTAATTTTTGAAATAATTATATTTCAAGGATTTTTGGGTCTTTTCCCAAATTTTAGGGAAAATCGCCTTAATCGTACATTGAATAATAATTTTATTTAATACTATGAAATTCACTGGATTTTCATATTTTTCTCTAAATTTTTGGAGGGCTCCTGATACCTAAAATAATTATTTTTCCTCCTTTTGCCTTCAAAATTATATAAATAAAAAATCTATTCCGAATTTGGAAAATCTGTGTTTCGTGGTTGTGATCAGTAAGTCGGGCTCTGTCTAGTGGGCATCTAAAAATTTTGGTCAACAGTTAACTTTTGACTTTGACTTTGTCAAATGACCAAAATGCCCTTCCACTTTTGCAAAATTACCATTTTCCCCTTACTTTTCTACTTTTTGCAAAATTACCATTTTGCCCTTACTTTAATACTGAAAGACCTTTATGTCCTTTGTCTTTTATTAAATGACATATGGGTCCCTACTGATCCGAAGATTGCTCAAAGGCGAGCACGCTTAACTTTGAAGTTCCTACCGACTTCCATCCACCAGACCAACTCTAATTCAGCAACTTCTGGCCCAACAGCATCAACTTTTTACGTACTTTCTATCCGCGGGCTCTAACTTGACTTTTGATTACTAGTTTGACCCTATTTATCTAATGACCATATTGCCCTTGGTCTTTATACTTAATGATATTTATGTCCCCATCTTACATTCTTAGTAATTTCAAAGCCTTGGGACTAAATTGACCATAGTCTCTTTGGTCCATTGACATCCTTTACTTTTTGTACTTTCATTTCTGGGCCTTATCTTATCTCATTTCTATCAATTTTGCTTCTGTTTCTATTTATAGAAAATAGTGGATATTACAATATCGGTCTCCAATTAAAGCTTATCACATTCTTTATGAAGGAAAAATACTCATTTAAGCAATTTAAATCTCAAACATTCTTTTAAATCATGTGGAACTTCACCGTTCATTTAGTCCCCTGAAACAGGACTTCGTCAAGACCAACTTTTACTTTAATCGTGACCAAATTCCCTGGCCACATGGAATTTCCTCTTGGGTGTAGTTGGTCAAAATTCCATTTTTGATCACTTTCATCTCAGCCGACTCTGAACTTCATCGAGGTAAGCTTCTATTGTCAGATTTTCTACTAAACTTCAAAAAATTCATAACTTTTTGTACACAGCTCCAAATTGAGAAAACTTTGACTCTATAGAAATCTTAGGAAAAGATCTACTTGCATATAAATTTTTAATCATAGGACCTCATTTGCTCATGTTAGCCTTTTTTATCATAATTAAGGGTCTTGGACCCTTATTTAACCAAGTTTGCATGATCTTTTCACTTCTTTTATGAATTCTGCCTCCAACTATAATCATCCATATACCATAAATCATAAATGCTTAGTGTAGGAGTTTAATTTACATTCATCTATGAATTCATAGATGTGCACCCATATACCTTAACTAACGAAACAATACATCCTGCACAACCTTTCCTTTAGCTTTGGAAGCCACTCACCTTTTACCTTTACATCCTTACCCTTGTTTTTTGAGCTCGTGCCTATGGTTTGTTATTGGAAAGGCTAAGCTTTCAAAGAAATCCCAGTAGCAAGCATATCTAATAATACATCAACATGCATGATTATCTAAATGTAAACTATTATGTGATTGAGCCTTAATTGCTTATTAATTTTATTTGGAATTTCAAGTTTTTTAATGCATTTTTGACCGTTGTGATCTTGATTGTGCTTAATTGACAACAAGAGTTTCTATTCTTGATTATCATGTTTTTGAGTGTAAATGATATAATTAATTACATATTTGCATTCAATACAACTTCAAAGCAAAAGGTACATCAAATTATTGCTTTTCATTTCAGGAAATTTGACTGAAACTGGAGAAAACAGCTCTAGACTCTTTTTGTGACACCACTTATATTTTCCCTTAAGCTTCATAATAGGTCACTCTTGAACCACTTTTGGGTCTTAGATAACTTAAATTGACCAAAGAAATGAATTTGAAAATTTCCAAAAATGGAGTTACTATTTATTGGTCAATTTTCCAGATTTCTAGCCAAAATTTCAAAATAATAACTAATTCCAAAAAAATTGAAATTGTGTGGTTCCAATTTCTAAATGAATCTTTTAAAGTGACCTATAGGGGAAAAATACTCACAGGTCCAAATACTACCCATTTGATACAGTTAAATCTGTGAAAAAAAGTCATGTTCAAATAGTCACTTTTGTTTTTCTAGATTTTTCCGTTAAATTTGGAAAACATAACTTTTTATCTACACATCCAAATTTAGCAAACTTTGGCTCATTTTAAAGCTTAGGATGTGAAGTATTCAATTGGAAAGTTTTAGCTCATTTGGACCTCATTTGCTTTTTTTCCCTCATCAATCAAAGTTTGGGCAGATTTGAGGGTGATGGAACACTTTTCTTGAAAACTTAGCGTTTTTAAAAAATTTACCAAAGCCTCTTTTATTGAGCTTTATTTCTTTAGTAATTTTTCTTGAATTTCCAAAGCATTTAATGCATTTTTGGCCTAATCATGGCCCTTCTTGAGCTTAACTGGGAAACTAGAGTTGTAGATTGTGATTAGCTTGATTTTGGGTGCATTTGCCTTGAAAAATGATACATTTACACTTAATTATAATCATGAGCAAGTGATACTTCAAATGTTTGCTATTTCATTTCAGGAACTCTAGCAAAGGACCTTTGAAAGCACTTCTGAAACATTTCACCGCGGCATAATTTATCACTCACTGTGGCCAAAGATCAAGCAAGTGAGCAAGAACTCTCAGGAGACGTTCACAGCGGCAAAACCTCAAGTTCGCCGTAGCGAATATTCTGTATCAACATCAGATCAAGCTCTAAATGGAAAGAATAACTGACCCATCTTTTGGGATCTGACCTAGAGCGGTTAATACATCCCATTTAGGGTAAACGTTGGAGGGAGGAGTAGAGGGAGGCAGCCACACATTATCTTCTCATCCTCTTTCATTTCTCTCTTTCCATTGCTCTCTAAACCCTATCTTCATTTCATCTCATCCCCAATACCATCTTGCACCTCCATCTATCCATCCGGAGCACTGAAATGCTTGCTGTGAGCAGCTGATCATCTCCATTCCACTTGCAGATAAAGATGGCTTGAGCTCAAAGTGCTAAAAGGGGAGTAGTAGTTTTAATCTGTGTTATGTTATAGATTGCTTAGTTTCTGAGTTAGGACTTGTGATTTGTACTTAAATACTTGGTCTCGGTCGAGCTAAACTTGGATTACTTGTGTATTGATTTTACTTTGTGTTTGACTTGGTAGGTGAAGTATCATTTCTACCTATTCAATGAAATCTTTGTTGCTCTCTCTTATCTAGTTGTGCTTGATATTTGAGATGATATTGTGTTGAGTTGGATTTTTCACTTGGCAATTTCTTTACACCCGCTAAGTGTTTTTAAAGGGTTTCATGGAATGTAGTTCATTGCATGGAATTTCTGACCAGTGAGTTATTGGGGTTTCATTATGAAACTTAGTGCGAAACTACTACTTTCCCTCATGTTTTATGAACTATGATAGCCTAAATAATTTTAAAGAGGAAAACCATCATCGAACATCTTTTGCATTTCAATTCTCTTTCCATTGCTTTCTTAACATCCAAAAATTCCAAAAAAAGAAACCTTGTTTAGTATTTAGCTTTAAGTCCATACAATTTTGAATCAAAAATGTTTTTGACTTGCAAAGCGAATTTAACCACAAGCTCCGTAGAGAACGACCCTGGGGTTGCAGCCTATAGTGCAATCCTTGGAAATCACAATTGTTTTAACCCTTTTCCAAGGTCAGACAACGACAAGTTTGATACTATTATTTGTACCATCATCGGATAAAAATGGCACCGTTGATAGGGAGCCTAATTCATTAGTTTAGGTTTGATTGTGCCTTTTGTTTGCTTGTTTTTGCATCTGTCTATATATAGGTTAGGCTTGTGCATATCATAACATTGCATTCCAGAAAATACAAACAATGATATTAGTTTCCATCTGCATTTTGCATCAGATTTTGCACTTTCACCGTGGCCTGCTTTGGTTTTCGCCATAGCTAAAGCATGTTTTTGAAGAGAAATACCCTCTCGAGTATAGTGCACCGCGACCAATTTAACATTTTTCCATGGCGTAGCTTTGCATTTTAATGAGAGCATCCTCTCGGGTGTCATTCGCCGCTACAAAAATATACTTTCACCGTGGCTAACAAATCGATTTTCATCTGTTTTACCCTCTCAGGTACTGTTCACCGTGACACAAGTTGATTTTCGCCATGGCCAAAGTTTCTTTTTCGCACTTCATTCATCCATTTCATTCCACTTTCAGTACATACATACTCTACTTTCATACATACATTCACACACTTGCACCCACATATTCCATTTATTTTAGCTTGAAGTGTGTGTTGCCTGTTAATTTTGTTTGCTCTTACCTTTGATTTTTCCTTGTGTGCCCATAAAGACTCATTTTGAACCTTACGATCTTGAATTGAGAGAACATTGAGGGAGGCACATAAGGCTTAGAGAAAAAAAGGGAAGACCAAAGTAGTGAGGGAAGTAGATTTTAGCTTAGGAGAATCTAGTGTAGAAAGAGTCAGTAATTTAGAGTATCCTATGAGAGGGATAAATATGGCTGAGACCCAACGAAACCCCCCAAAACCAAAACATGAATGTAAATAACTGGGGAATGGTGGTAACAGAAGGAATGGTGAAGAAGAGAGGATAGGGGAGAATAACACAAACATTAGCAGGAGAACAGTTAGGGAAGCCACAACTTCTTATGTCAATTACGATCCATTTACTACTGCTTGCCCTAATTATGATGTTAGTTTTAAGATTAAAGGATTACTGATTAATTCTCTTCCTAAACTTTATGGCATGCCATGTAATATCCACCATTTTCTGTAAATAAGAATAGAAGCCAAATTGATAGATATGAGATAAGACAAGGCCCAGAAATGAAAGTACAGAAAGAGAAGATGTTAATGGATCAAAGAGACTCGGGTCAATTTAGTCCCAAGGCTTTAAAATTACTAAGAATGTAAGCCAGGGACATAAACGTCATTAAGTAAAAAGATCAAGGGTAATATGGTCATTAGATAAAAAGGGCCGAACCTGTAATCAGAAGTCAAGTCAGAGCCCACAGATAGAAAGAGCAGCAAAAGTTGATGCTGTTGGGTTGGAAGTCGCAGAATCAGAATTGGTCTGGTGTATGGAAGTTGGTAGGAACTTCAAAGTTAAGCGTGCTCGCCCTAGAGCAATCCCAGGATGGGTGACCTTTTGGGAAGGGACACATATGTCATTTAATAACAGACCGAGGACATAAAGGTCTTTTAGTATTAAAAGTAAGGGAAAAACTGGAATTTTTGAAAATTAGATAAAGTAGGGCAAAATGGTAAATATGAGAAAATGGAAGGGCATTTTGGTCATTTGACAAAGTCAAAGTGAAAGTCAAATTCAAAAATTCAACTGTTGATCAAAATATCAAAAAAAATTCACAGAGGCCCAAAAGATAGAGTAGAACTCACTGATTGACAGAGATTCGACGGATTTCTGAAAATCGGCCTAGAATTTTATTTATATAATTTTGAAGATTTAATGGCAGAAAATAATTATTTGATATATCAAGAGACCTTAATCAGTTGAATTCAGGGCATAGAAAAATTCAGTGAATTATATAGTATTTAATAAAATTATTACCCGGTATACGATTAAGATGATTTTCCCAAAAATTGAGAAAAATGCCCGAAAATCCCCTAAATATAATTATTTCAAAAATTAATTTTGGATAATCTAGAGGGAATTTTGGAAAAAGGAAAAGGGCTATAGAATCAGTGAAAAATGTAGCATTTTTCAAGGCCCTAAAAGAAATTTGCTCTCTGATTGCTCCGTTTCAGGGATTTTGGACATGATAAAATAATTCTGTAAAAATTGAGGTAAGCAAGGGGTATTTTGGGAATAATGATTTTGCTATATTCAAGATGAAAATATGGAGATTTAATGAGAAATAAAATATCTCAAGAAAAGTAGAAAAAGATTTACTGGAATAAAGTTAAGTTTACCGGTAAAAAGTGTAATTGGTAAAAGTAACCGTTTGGGATCCAGTTTGGTTAAGGTAACCAGATTCGAACCAGAAAATTAAAGTCATGATTACCCACTTTTAACCATCCAATGAGAAGCCAACAAATATCAAGTGTGTGGCTTAATAATAACCCTTAGATCACACTTAGATTGCAAGATGCATTCTTAGCCCTCCATCTCATTAAGCATGAATTATTAAACAATAACTCCCTCATCTTTCCAGCCATGTGAACTGACCCATTCAGCAGAAAAAAGAGAAGCAAAGTGATGCCATTTTCTTGGTGGAAGGAGAGGAAAAAGCTTGGTGAAATCAAAGGTAAGCAAGTAAGCTACCTTAATCTATATACCAATCTCTTCCTTGTGATCTCCTCTTCACTTCCCATGGAATATATCTACTTTAACTTATAAGATGAGATCCTAGCCATTAGTTAATTAAATGGTGAATTAATAAATAAAAATTCCATCTCTTCTCCGGCCCAAAACTCACGACATCTAATTAATGGTTGGAAATGCTTCCTCTTGTTGAAAGAAGCATGTTGATGATAGTATTGATGTTGATTGAGATGTTTTGTGATTTTTGTAATTTTGGAAAATCATGAAAATAGGGGGAGGTGCTTGCCCAATTTTCCTTTTGATATATGAGATTTAGAATCAAGCTTTATCATGCATGAATGTGAGCTTGAGCATAAGAATATGATGATAGAAGTGTTGAAAGTTGAAAAGAAACATTTTCCAATTTTTGGCAATTTTCGTGCAAATCTGGAAAGTGCAAGAAGGAATGTGTTTTTGGTTATTTTAATGCTTCCATTAGCTCTAAAATGAGGAATTGTGCAGGGGTAAAGTGAGGCAAGGGATTTGGAATCATTAAAAACCAATGAAACAAGTCAAAATGCTCTAGGGAATTAAGGAAGTTCAAGAGAAGTTAATGAAGTTTTAAAGTGGTTTTTGCTTTGATAATGGCTTATGATTGATGGCCATTATATTTCCATGTTGTAGGCAAGTGTTTAGTTCAAGAGGGTGAATTCCCAAGTGCTCAAGAAAGGATTCAAAGTAAAGAAGAAAAGTTAAGAAACAAAGGTAGCAGAGATTTCTAACCTTACCCAATATGTTGTGAAATTATTCTAATGATGTGCATGACTTTATGACATTGTTGAATGTGTTTATGAGTAACAATATGCTATGGACATATGCATTGAATATGTGCTTGGTACACAATTTGACATTGTTGCCTATTTTATGAACTTAAAGCATGTCATGTAAACTTTTCATGAATGTTAGTAAGCTTTGCTATTGAGATTTCCCAAAATCTCACTCTCCCCCACTAACCCCTTCCTAGGTACAAGTTCATCAAAGGGTAAGGAGAATGATGCATGAAGCAAGGAATTTGTCATGATTTTGATCATGTAACTATGTTGTAATTATATGAGCATGTTGTATGCCATGTAATATGTGGTGTAACCCTATGAATGTTTGGCTAATATGGGATGGATAATGATCCCTAATTACATGATTAAATATGGTTAAGAAAGGATTAGAAGTTAGGGTTTCAAATGGTAAAGTTTAGAATTGAAAAGTTTGGTTAAATGTTCAAGTTAACCAAACCCCTAACTTTGGGCTAATGGGAAACAGAGTAAATGGACTCCAAATGAGATGAAAATTTACCAAAACATAGTTGATATTGCAAGCTTCAAAACAAGCCAAAGAACACTGGAATCAGAGTTTTCTACAGAAAGTTATTAAGTTCTAAAGTTTGAAGAAAATCACTGAAAAACCTGGGAAAATAGAAAAATGACCAAGTGAACAGTACATTTTCACGAATTAAACTGTATCATTTGGGAAATTAAATGACTCAGTGAGTATTTTTCCCTTATAAAGGAACTTACAAGCTTCAAATAGAAATTGGAAGCACACAATTTTGATTTTTCTAGAATTAGTTATGAATTTTCAAAGTTGGTCCTAAAACCAGTGAATAGTAACTTTTTCAACTTGAAAGTTTTCAAATTGAAACTTTTGGACCATTTGATCATAATGAGGCTTCCTTTTGATTCCTAATCACTTTTTAGTGAGGATAAAGGCTAAGGTAAGGAGTGTCACACAAATCATCTCGGCTTGCCATTCCATGGTTTTGTGGATGGGCATTGTAGTGCACGAAGGATAGCTAGAAAGGTTTTACTGGCCCTCATTATTTAAGGACTCATATTTGTTCTGTCGTGCTTGCGAGAGATTAGGTAAACTTCATGAAATGCCTCAACATCCCTTGTTGTTCTATGAAATTTTTTATATTTGGGGTATTGATTTTATGGGACCTTTTCCGTCATTCTTTAGCTTTGTGTATATACTCTTAGCTGTAGATTATGTTTTCAAATGGATTGAGGTGATTCCTACTAGAAAAGATGATGCCCAAACTATGTTGAAATTTTTCAAGTCAAACATCTTTCTGTAGGTTTGGTATTCCCAAAGCCATAGTAAGTGATAGAGGCACCCATTTTTGTAATAGAATTATAAATAAACTATTTTCGAAGTTTGGTGTCATCCATAAAATATCTACTGTCTATCATCTACAAACTAATGGTCAAGTTGAAGTATCAAATAGAGAGGTAAAGCGCATCCTAGATAAAATGGTTAAACCATCAAAGAAGGACTGAAGCCTCCGCCTGGAAGAAGCACTATGGGCCTACAGAACCACGTGCAAATCTACAATTAGAATGTCACCATATCGGTTGATATTTGGTAAACTGTGCCATCTTCTGGTAGAGCTAGATCATAAGGCTTATTGGGCAATCAAGCAGTGTATCATGGACATGGAAGTTCTTGGAAATGAAAGGAAGCTACAGCTACAGGAAATGGAGGAGTTGCGATTGGAAGCGTATGAAAATTCCTGAATATATAAGGAAAAGACTAAGTTGGTACATGACAAGGGCATCCTGAGAAAGAACTTCAAAGAAGGGGATAGAGTGCTACTTTTCAAGGCTCACTTTAGTTTTAAACCAAGAAAATTCAATAACCGTTGGGACGGGCCTTTCCTAGTAACAAAGTTGCACAATTTTGGTATGGTAGAGCTCAAAGATGATGAAACTGGAGCTATTATGAATGTTAATGGACATCTATAGAAATACTATCATGAACATAGAGTAATTAGATTTTAAATTCAATAAACTCCCCTCATTTCTACTCTAGTTTTCTTTATGCCTAGCAGACCATGAAAGAGTAGTTTGTTGTGAATTGAATTTGAACTTTACATTTTGTTCTTACAACTGTATATATATATGTGGATGTTTCCTATGTTGTTTTTCCGAATTTTTCATTGCATGCTTGCATGAATGCCCTGTGTTGCTTATGAATTCTGCGCTTTCTTTGTATTAAATCTATCTCTTCCAATCATTGAGGACAATGTTTGATTTAAGTGTGGGGGAGATTTAGGATTTAAGTTTTCCAAGCAACACCTTGATTTTAAAATGCAAAATGGATTTTTGAAGGTTAAATGTTGGGCAATTTTACTTAAAACTTTGGAAATTTTCAAGTTTCTTAAACTTTTTGTGAAAAATTTTTATTTTCAAGAGGTTTTGAACTACAAATTTTGCTCTCGGATGGTTTACGCCGCGACCAACTTTGTTGTTCATTGCGGCATAAGTTGTCAAAATAAAGTAATTCACCTCTCGGGTGAGTTTCGTCGTGACCATCTTATGGTTGCGCCGTGGAGAAACCACTTGCACACAGAACTCACCTCTCGGGTGTGGTTCGCCGCGACTAACTTTGTGGTTAGTCGGGATGAAATTTCAGTGCAAAATAAAATAAAAAATTAAAATTAATTAGGTTTTCAATTTTAAAATAAAAGGTTCATCTCACATTATGCCTTTTGTAATATCCATAATTTCTCTGCTAGCTGAATTAAATGCTAGTCAGATAATTACGAAATGAATAGACAGTTCATAAAGAAAGGAAAGCTATGGGCCGGAAGTTGTAAAGTTAGATCTAGCCCGGTGCATGGAGTTCCGTAGGAATTCCAAAGTTAAGTGTGTTTGTCCTTGACTAATATGAGGATGGGTGATCTTTTAAAAAGGGACCCATATGTCATTTTACAAAAGACCAAGGACATAAAGGTCTTTCAGTTTTAAAAGTAAGGGTAAAATGGTAATTTTGGAAAAATAGAGAAACTAAGGGCAAAATGGTAATTATGAGAAAATGGAAGGGCATTTTAGTCATTTGACAAGTCAAAGTCAAAAGTCAACTGTTGACCAAAAATTTTCAGATGCCCAATAGACAAAGCCCGACTCATGATCACAATGTGAATCACAGATTTTCCAAATTCGGACAGGATTTCCGTCTATATAGTTTTGTAGGGCAAAAAGGGCAAAATAATTATTTAAGGTGTCACGAGTTATCAAAAAATTGAGACAAAAATATGGAAAAATCTAGTGAATTTTATAGTATTTAATAAAATTATTACCCAATGTACGATTAAGGTGATTTTTCTGAAAATCGGGAAAAAGACTCGAAAATCCCCGAAATATAATTATTTCATAAATTAATTTTGGAAAATCCAGAGGGAATTTTGGAGAAAGGAAGAGGGCTAGAGAATCAGTGAAAATGCAGTATTATTCAAGGTCCTAAAAGAATTTTACTCTCCGATTGTACGTTTTCAGGGATTTTGGACAAGATAAAATAATCCTGTAAAATTTGAGGAAATCAAGGGGTATTTTGGGATAATAATTTTGTTATAATTAAGAGGAAAATATGGAGATTAAATGAGGAAGAAAATATCTCCAGAAAAGTAGAAAAAAATTTACAGGAATAAAGTTATGTTTACCGGTAGAAAGTATAATCGGTAAAAGTAACTGAAGGGGATCCAGTTTGATTACTCAAACCAGATTTTAACCCCCTTAGTTACAGTAATTATGACACCTTTTAAGTAGCCAATGAGAAGCAAGAAGAAGTCATGCATGAGGGCAAATCTTAGCCCTTAAATTTCAAGATCTAATCTCAACCATCCAACCCTTTTTAATAAGATTTTATAAACCAATTTTCCCTCCCTTCTTCCTCCATTCATGACCGACTTTTGGACAGAAAATTGAGAGCAAGAGGACACCATTTTTGGGGTGGAGAAGAAGAGAAAAGCTTAGAGAAATTCAAAGGTAAGAGGAGTTACTACCTTATGCTATACATGAAATTCTTCCTTATAACTTCCTCTACAACTTCCATGGATTGGAATTTTGATTTGGTCTCTCTTTCTCAAAGTTCCATGGCTAGGGTTCTGAGAGCTAAAGTGGGAAAGAGAGGGATTTAGAGCCATTAATTAGTTACAAAAGTCTCCTTGAGTTGTAAGGATCATATTGGTATATATGTTGTTTTTGTGATTTTGTAAATTTGGGAATTCATAAACAAATAGGGGAGGTGTTGCCAAATATTCCACTTGATGTGGGAGAGTTGAAAGCAAGCTTTACCATGTATGAATATTATTTTGAAAGCAAGAATATGATGATAGAAGTATTAGAAGTTGAAAAATCCATGTTGATGATTGTTTGGGATACCTCTCGGCCACAGCTGGAGAATGGGGAAGGAAGTTCCTTTTGATGATTTTGATGCTTCCAATGGATTCAAAATGAGTTTTTGTGTAAGGTATAAGTGACCCCAAGTTTATGGAAGCATCAGAAAATCATGCAGACAAGTTTGACGTTCTAGGGTTTATGAAATTCAATGGAATGGTTAAATGGGGTTTAACATTGCTTCTTGCATTGGAAATGGCATATGTTTGATAGCCATTATATTGTCAATTTTGTAGGCAAGAGTTTGGTGCAAGAGAGTGATCTTCAAAGTGGTTAAGAAAGGTTGCAAAGTAAAGAGGAATTATAGAGTAAAGGTAGCAAATATTTCTAACTCTATCTAACATTATTGTGAAATGATCTTAATGATGTGCATGACTTAATTGTACTTATTACATTGTTGAAATGTATTTATGAGTGATATTATGCTATGGCCATATGCATTAATATGTGCTTGGTACACATTTTACATTGTTACACATTTCCATATGAACTTGAACAATGTCATGCAAATTTTCTATGTATGTTAGTAAGCTTTACTATTGGGATTTCCAAAAATCTCACTCTCCCCCACTAACCATTTTTATGTACAAGTTCATCCAAGGGTAAGGAGAAAATGTATGATGCATGAAGTAAGGATTTTACATGTTTATGTATGTGGAATAATGTTTAAATGTAATGACATTTTGGGACTTTCATATGTTGTGTAAAATATATTATGAACCTATGCATGTTTGGTTGATATGTGATAGTTAAGGACTCCTAATTGCATGATCAAACATGATAACAAGAGGTTTAGAAGTTAGAGTTTTAAAGGGTGAAGTCTAAAAATGAAAAGTTTGACTAATTGTCAAAGTGAAGTTGGTCAAACTCCTAACTTTGACCTGTCAGGAAACAAAGCAAATGAACTCCAAATGAGTAAAAATGTCCAGAAAAAAGTTTACATTGCAAGCTTTAAAACAAGTTAAAGAACACTAAATGTGGAGTTTTGTATAAAAGTTATGATGTTCCAAAGTTTGAAGAAAATCACTGAAAAACCCTGGAAAAATGAAAAATTGCCAAATGAACAGTACATTTTTATGCATTAAACTGAATCAATTGGGAAAGCTAATGACTCAGAGTATTTTTCCTTTATATAGAAACTTATAAGCTTCAAATATAAATTGGAAGCACTCAATTTCGAGTTTTCTAGAATTAGTTATGAATTTTCAAAGTTTGCCCGGAAAGCTGTGAATAGTAACTTTCAAAAGTTGAAAGATTTAAATTTGAACCTTTTGGACTTTTTTGATCAAACTGAGGCTTCCCTTTGATTCCAAATCAACATAAAATGAAGCTAAAGGGATGGTTAAGGTGTGTCACACCTTTAACACTCCTGATCATATGGGACCATGATTTTTATAAATAATACATTGGAAAGTTGATGCATGATTTTAAAGGATAAAGATTTTTGTTAATTAGTTTTTCGAGCTATTAGCAAATGATAAGAGTAGATGTAGTTTTGAATTAACTCTTTGCATTTTTAAATTCTTGAGAATTGAGACGTTAACCTTGTTGTAAGGATAATTGGGCCTATTTTCATTTGATCAGTGAGGGTCTGTCTTGATTTGTAATCTCTCTAGAACTTGTCTTGATTCGTAATCAAAGCTTTATGATCAAAAATTATGTGAAAGTGATAGGGGCCTTCAATTCAAAACCGTCCATTTTTCCTAAACACAAACCCTTCATAACTTAACCATTGTCACCCTTTGTGCCATTCACTCTTGAAAACCAGCATGTGGGGACTACATTCTTTTTATATATGCAATCATATTCTGATAAAATTGTGGTTCCTAATTTTTTATTTAAAAAAGAGAAAAAGAAAAAAATATATACACACACATAAAAAAGAGAAGAAGAGAAAAATAAAGAGAAAAGTAGTATATTATCTAAACAGGAATTTCTCTAAAGTCTTGCAAATGCACTAATATGTTTAGTTTTCTTTGGTGATGTGTATTTAAGGATTTCTTTTCATCATCATTATTCGTAACCCCCATCATCCATCTTAAACCCAAAAGTCCTCTTGATTCACATTATATTGATCTTGTGGTAGATAGGTAGAATGATTACAAGCATATGGTAGAGATTTGAATAAGCAAACCATGAGTGAAATTGTTCTTACATAGTGAGCTAAGAGAGAAACACTTCTACCTTTGAGAGGAAGTCTTTTTATTCAGTCTCTTGAATTGAACTCTCTCAGGGATCGATTTATTATTGTCTCTACCATTATTCTTGTTAATTCCTTGATAAATGTTTTTACTAAATTATGTAGTCCTGGATTCATGAGGATACATTCTTTGTGCATTGCTCATTTTAGAGTTTTTGAAAAGCTTTGTCCTGGAGTACAAAGGTTTAAGTGTGGGGGAATTTGATTGAACCTTATTTATACCACTTTTGTACTTGAATTTCCAAAGTTTTTGATTCAATTTTAGTCCTTCATGACCCTTCTTATGCTTAATTTGAGATTTAGAGTTGTTGATTTGAATTAGTGTATTTTGGGTGCATCTGCCATGAATAATAATACAATCGTGCTTAAATTCTATCATGAGCAAATGATACTTCAAATAATTGCTATTTCATTTCAGGAGCTCTGAACAAGAACATTAGGAGACAGCTCTAGGAAAGTTACCCGTGGCCAATGTTTAAACAGACAAGCTTGAATCCTAAAGAGAGGTTCGCCGTAATAAAATCCCATGTTTGCCATGGTGAATATCGCGCAACGCAACAAATTAGGCTCTAAATTGAAACAAAACCCGACCCACCTTCTTGGATCTGACCCTAGACGGTTAATACACACCAAATAGGGTAAGTTTCGAAAGTGAGGAGGAAAAAGGAGGCATAGAACACACCCATTAACATTTTTCTCTCATTCTCTCTACTTTAAACCCTAATCCCATACATTTTTCACCATCAATCAATCAATCCATGAACCTCCTATCATCCATTCGGAGCTCGATTACTCATCAAATGAGTAGCTGAGCATCTCTTTTCCTCTTGAAGATGAAGAAAGTCTGAGTTCAAAGTTCTGAAAGGGGAATATTAGTTTTCATTATGTATTTATGTTATGTATTACTTGGTTTCTGAGTTAGAACTTGCAATTTGCAAACGTAGATACTTGGTCTATGTCAAGCCAAACTTGGATTATGTTTTGAGCTTGTTTTGTGATTGACATGGTATAGTGAAGTCTCACTTCTACCTATTCAATGAAATCTTTATTGTTCTCTTCTATCTTCCTAGTTGTGCTTGATTTTAGAGGTAATGATATGTTGAGTTGAATTTTTCACCTTGTGATTTCCATAGACACACTAAGTGTTTTTAAAGGGTTTCATAGAGTTTATTACATGGAATTTCTGACCAAGCAAGTTGTTGGGGTTTTCATCACGAAACGTAGTGAGAAAACTAATGATTTCCCTAATCTTTTGCGAACTATGATGGCCACATTCATTTTCAAGAGGGAATCCACCATCAAACACTTTTACACCTTAATTTTGTTTTCCTGCTTCCTCATAATTCAAAAATACTAAAAAGAAATTCTATTTTGCATTCAACCTTTAGGTACATAGTTATTTCGAATAAAAAACTATGTTTATTTGCAAAACTAACTTAAACACAAGGTGAAATCTAGTGGTAGACAAAGCTCTGGAGAGAACGACCCTAGGGTTGCTGTAATATCCATAATTTTTTGGCTAGCTGAAATAAATGTTAATCCTATAATTAGAAAATGAAAAGGAAAACCAGAGGTAGATAGCTCATAAAGAAATGAAAGTTATAGCCATAAGTTATAAAGTTAGAACTGGCTTAATGTATGGAGTTCCGAAAGAATTCCAAAGTTAAATATATTTGCCCTAGAGTAATGTGAGGATGAGAAATTTAAAGAAAAGGACACATATGTCATTTAATAAAAGACCAAGTGCATAAAGGTCTTTTAGTATTAAAAGTTAGGGCAAAATGGTAATTTTGCAAAAAGTAAATAAAGTAAGTGTAAAATGGTAATTATGAGAAAGTGGAAGGGTATTTTGGTCATTTGACAAAGTCAAAAGTCAAATGTTGACCAAAAATTTCATATGCCCAATGGATAGAGCTCGACTCATGGATCACAACAACGAAATACGGATTTTCCAAATTGAAATTAGATTTTTATTTATATAATTTTAAAGGGCGAAAAAGGAAAAAAATAATTATTTAAGGTAACAGGAGCCCTCCAAAAATTTAGACAAAAATATGGAAAATCAATTGAATTTTATAGTATTTAATAAAATTATTATCCAGTATACGATTAAGGCGATTTTTCCAAAAATTGGGGAAAAAACCCGAAAATGCCCGAAATATAATTATTTCAAAAATTTAGAGGGCATTTTGGAAAATGGAAAGGGCTAGAGAATTAGTTAAAAATGTAGTATTTTTTAAGGCCCTAAAAGAATTTTGCTCTTCGATTATATGTTTTCAGGGATTTTGGACATGATAAATTAATCATGTAAAATTTGAGAAGAGTAAAGGGTATTTTGGGGACAATAATTTTGTTATATTCAAGATGAAATTATGGATATTTAATAAGGAAGAAAATATCTCTAGAAAAGTAGATAAAAGATTTACCGAAATAAAGTTAAGTTTTACCGGTAAAAAGTGCAATCGGTAAAAGTAACCGAATGGGATCCAATTTGGATAAAGAAACAAAATTTGTAACCATAAATTTACAGCCATCATTGCACTTTTAAAGAGCTAAGGAGAAGCTAACAAGTGTCCCTTAGGTGGCACAATCTCATCCCTTAGATTACACTTAGTTTACAAGTCTTAATCTTAGCCCTAAAATCCATTATTGCATGAATTAATAAACCGCAAAATCCCTCCACTTTCAGACCCATTTTTACAAGGAAGAAGAAGAGGAAAAAGATTGGGAAAATCAAAGGTAAGAGGGACTACTACATTATGTTATATACCAATCTCTTCCTTGTAACTTCCTCTTCAACTTCCATAGATTCAAAATCTGATTTGGCCTCTCTTTTTCAAGTTTCATAACCTAGGGTTCTTGAGAGAAAAGAGAGAAAGAGAGGGATATAAAGCCATTTATTGGTTGCAAATGCTTCCTCTTGTTGAAAGAAGCATTTTGATGTTGTTGTTGGAGTTGTTTTCATGACTTTGTAAATTTGGAAAATCATGATAAATTAGGGGAGGTGTTGTCCAATTTTTCACTTGATATAGAAGAGTTAAAATCATGCTTTCCCATGCATGAATGAGAGTTTGGAAACAAGAATCAAGTGGTATAATGGTTGGAAGTTGAAAAATTCATATTGTTGAATAAGTGTGTATTGTTTCGGCAGGTCTGGAATCTGATGAAGATGAATTGTTTTGATGATTTTGATGCTTCCAATGGATCCAAAATGAGTTTTTGTAGGGTATAAGTGGTCCCAAGTTTATGGAAGCATTAGAAAATGTTAGAGACAAGTTTGATGTTATAGGACTTAGAAAGTTAAGGGGATGATTAAGAGACTTTTTACATTGTTTCTTACCTTGGAAATGGCATATGTTTAATGGCCATTAAATTGTCCATTGTGTAGGCAAAGACTTTGTTCAAGAGGGTTACTGTGACACTTCTTAATCTTTACCTTTAGCTTCATTAAATATCTATTTGGAAGCATCTTTAGGCCTTTAGTGGCTTAGAGTAACCAAAGAGTGAAAAATAAAATTTTCAAGTTTAGGGTTACTATTCACGTCACTATTCAAATATTTTTGGGCCAACTTTGAAAATTCGTAACTAATTCTAGAAAAATTGAAATTGAGTGCTTCCAATTTCTACTTGAAGCTTATAAGTTCCTCTATAAGGGAAAAATACTCATTGAGTTATTAGCTTGTCCAATTGATACAGTTTACTGTGTGAAAAAGTACTGTTCATTTGGCAATTTTTCATTTTTCCAAGATTTTCAGTGATTTTCTTCAATCTTTGGAACATAATAAATTTCTATACAAAACTCCAAATTCAGTGTTCTTTGGCTTGTTTTAAACCTTTCAATGCCAATTATTTTTCTGTAACATTTCAGCTCATTTGGAGTTCATTTACTCTGTTTTGGAACAGGTCAAAGTTAGGGGTTTGATTGACTTTACTTTGATAAAAAGTCAAACTTTTCATTTTCAAACTTCATCATTTAAAACCCTAACTTCTAATCCACTTTTAATTATTTTGATCATTCATTTAGGATTTCTTGGCTATCATATATCTTCCATACATGCATAGGTTTCACATAGCATATTACATCATAATTACATATCCATGCTCATGACAAATTCCTTGCTTTAAACTTCATAAACCTTCTCCTTAGATGTACTTGTACCTAAAATGGTTAATGGGGGAGGGTGAGATTCGAGGAATTCCAGTAGCAAACATTACAAACAATGCATGTATGATGAATGCTAGCTCATGATATGCTTGCCTTACGTAGGCTCGTGTTCATATAATGAAATGTTGCGTGCTCAATGTTTTGTATAATGTACTTATAGCCATAGTAACAATAAAAACAGAGCTTCATTCATTCATACATGCTTCACATAATCTATCAAAGCAATTCAGCAAATCAATGCACAACATAAACATCTCACACATACAAGTAAGTAAGTTCAGTACCTTTTAGACTTTACCTCCTCCTTAAGTACCTTGATCTTCTAACCATTTCTTTTTCTTTGTCACTTTATGGCCCTAGGAAATTAATAACATAATTATAGCCATGAAAAGTGAATGCCCAATGGGCCACATTAGCCCTAAAGGCTTACTTTTACCCTTGGAGTTCCTAAAAATTACATTTGGTTACTTTCTCTCTTAATTTCGCATGGTAACCAAAAGCTGTCAGCATGTTGACTAAAATTTGAAAAATCATAATTAATTCTATATAACTCCAATTGAGGTGGTTCAAATTCCTATGTGAATATATTTCAGTATATTTTCATATAAAAATACTCAATTTGGGTCATCACAGCCATATCATTCCCAGAATTTCGTCAAATACAAACTGTTCCAGATTTCATTCCAGAAACAGGACACAATTTCAAAAATTCATATCTCCTAGTACACAAGTCCAATTAACCCATATGACCTATCAAATTGAAGCTTGATAAGTCTACTTTAATTCTGGAAAGTTTCATGGTCATTGGACAACATTTGGCCACACAAAATCACGTTACAATTACACTGCCTCTGGAAAACGAATTTCACAGCATTTACTCTTTAACTTCCAAAATTCCAATTTCATATACAAGCATCTAAAAATCATGAACACTTGTATACCTACAAAAAAATCATTTTGGATCCATTGGAAGCATCAAAATCATCAAAACAATTCATCTTCTCCCACTTCCAGGTCAGACCGAAATCACACACATAAGTGCCATATTGTGATTTTTTTCAAACTTTCAACACATATGCCAACATATTCTTGCTTTCAAGCTTTCATTCATGCATGGTAAAGCTTGATTCTAACTCTCCTATGTCAAGAGGAAAATTGGGCAGCATCTCCCCTATTTATGCATGATTTCCCAAATTTACAAAATCATGAAAACAACTCCAACAACAACAACATCATCATCAATATGCTCCTTTCAACAAGAGGAAGCTTTTGCAACCAATAAATGGCCTTAAATCCCTCTCTTCCTCACTTTTCTCTCAAGAACCCTAGGTTAGGAAACTTGAAAAAGAGAGGCTAAATCAGATTTCTATTCCATGGGAAGTGAAGAGGAGATCACAAGGAAGAGATTGGTATATAGATTAAGGTAGCTAGTCCTCTTACCTTTGAATTTCACCAAGCTTTTCCTCCTATTCATGAAGCATGAATGGCGTCTTTCTCTTCTCCAAAACTGCCCAAATGTGTCGGCCAAAACTGATGGGAAATGGAGGGAATTTGATGATTTATTAATTCGTGCTTAAATGGAATCAATGGCTAGGATTTGATCTTGCAACATAAATGGAATCCAAGGGATGAGATGAAGGTACACACTTAATATTTGTTGGCTCCTCATTGGCTCTGTAAAAGCAGCAATAATGTCTGTAATGGGCTGGTTAGAATCTGGTTTGGTTAGCCCAACTGATCCCATTCAGTTACTTTTATCGATTGCACTTTTTACCGGTAAACTTAACTTTATTCCGGTAAATCTTGTTCTACTTTTCTGTTGATATTTTCTTCCTCATTAAATCTCCATAATTCCATCTTGAATATAACACAATTATTATTCCCAAAATACCCCTTGATTAGCTCAAATTTTACAGGATTATTTTATCCTATCCAAAATCCATGAAACGTAGCAAATGGAGAGCAAATTTCTTTTAGGGCCTTGAAAAATTCTATATTTTTCACTGATTCTCTAGCCCTTTTCCTTTTTCCAAAATTCCCTCTAGATTGTCCAAAATTAATTTTTGAAATAATTATTTTTTGGGGATTTTTGAGTATTTTTCAGGTCTTTTTCCCATTTTTCGGGAAAATCGCCTTAATCGTATACCTTGTAATAATTTTATTAATTACTATATCATTCACTGGATTTTCCATATTTTTGTCTAAATTTTTGAAGAGCTCCTGATACCTTAAATAATTATTTTTCCCCCATTTGCCTTTCAAAATTTCATGGACGGAAATCTAGTCCGAATTTGGAAAATCCGTGTTTCGTCATTGCGAGCGGTAAGTAGAGATCTATCTATTGGGCATCTGTAAATTTTTCTGATATTTTGGTCAAATGGTTGACTTTTGCCTTTGACTTTGAATTTTCTTCTGTCAAATGACCAAAATGCCCTTCAACTTTCTTATAATTACCATTTTGCCCTTACTTTCTCTACTTCTGCAAAATTACCATTTTGCCCTTACTTTTAATACTGAAAGACCTTTATGTCCTTGGTCTTTTATTAAATGACATATGGGTCCCTTCCCAGAAGGTCACCCATCCTGATATTGCTTTAGAGCGAGCACGCTTAACTTTGAAGTTGCACCGACTTCCATCCACCCGACCAATCTCTGATTCTGCGACTTCCGGCCTAACAGTATGAACTTTTTCTGCTCTTTCTATCTATGGGCTCTGACTTGACTTCTGATTACTTGTTTGGCCCTTTTTATCTAATGACCATATTGCCCTTGGTCTTTCCACTTAATGAATTTATGTCCCTGGCTTACATTCTTAGAAATTTCAAAGCCTTAGGACTAAATTGACCAGGGTCTCTTTGGTCCATTGATATCTTCTCTTTCTGTACTTTCATTTCTGTGCCTTGTCTCATCTCATATCTATCGGCTTGGCTTCTGTTTCTATTTACAAAAAATGGTGGATATTACAGTGACTTTTCAAGAGTTCAAGAGAAATTTCAATTTAAAGGAGAATTAAGAAACAAAGGTAGCAAAGATTTCTAACTTTACCTAACATTATTGTGAAATTATTCTAATGATGTGCATGACTTTATGACATTGTGGAAATGTGTTTATGAGTGACATTATGCTATGGCTATATGCGTTGATATGTTCTTGGTACACATTTTGCATTGTTACATATTAATTCATAAACTTAAAGCATGCCATGCAATTTTTGTTTATGTTAGTAAGCTTTACTATTGGGATTTCCCAAAATCTCACCCTCCCCCAACTAATCATTTCTAGGTACAAGTTCATCAAAGGGTAAGGAGAAAGTTTATGAAGCTTGAGGCAAGGAATTTGAGATGATTTTGTTATGAAACTATGATGTAATATAACGGCATTTTGGGAATTTATGTATAGCATGTAATATATGATGTAAACATATGCATGTATGGTTGGTATGTGTTAGTTAAGGAACCCTAATTGCATGATTAAACATGGTTAAAAAAGGATGAGAAGTTAGGGTTTCAAGTGGTAAGGTTTGGAATTGGAAAATTTGGTTAAATGATGAAGTTAAGTTAACCAAACCCCTAACTTTGGCCTGTTGTTAAATAGAGCAAATGAACTCCAAATGAGATGAAATTTTACAGAAAAATAGTTCACATTGCAAGCTTTAAAACAATCCATTTTTGGCAAATGAACAAAAAGTTATGAAGTTCCAAAGTTTGAAGAAAATCATTGAAAAACCTGGGAAAATAGAAAAATGACCAAATGTACAGTGTTTTTTCACAAATTAAATTGTATCATTTGGGCAAGATAATGACTCAATGAGTATTTTTCCCTTATAAAGAAACTTACAAGATTCAAATAGAAATTGGAAGCACTCAATTTCAATTTTTCTAGAATTAGTTATGAATTTTCAAATTTGGTCCAAAAAGCAGTGAATAGTAACTTTTAAAAAGTTGAAAGTTTTCAAACTAAACTATTTGGACTTTTTAATCACTTTGAAGCTTCCCATTGATTCCAAATCAATATATAATGAAGCTAAGGGTAAAGTTAAGATATGTCACAGTTGCACCTTGTGCAGGCCTTGGAAATCACAAATCCTTTGATCCATTTTCAAGTCTAAACAACGACAAAGTTTTATAATCTGTGGTGTAGTCGGATCAAGGGGTCCAATAATATCTCTCAACTAATGCGAGGGACAAATTCCATCTTGATCACTCACATTCCTCCACATGAAAACCCTTAACCCGATTATAGCCTTTATCATTACCCTGTCAAAGGTAACTTTTGACTAGATCAAAGCTTAGTGACTTTCACGTAGTAATCCATGATGATCTCAGGTCAAAAGGCATTGTGACTTGATTACATATTAGATAAGCTAATAACTTAATCCATGCAACTTTCACATAGCGGGTTGGTCCAGCACCTTGTACTCTTACAAGTTCCTATGACTTTGACTCGTATCTCCATACCTTATAAAAATCATACTGATCTTACTTTATCTTTATTCCCACATATATAACCGACCAGGGAAATTTAGGACAATATTCATAATTTTCCCATGGATGCAATTATCATAATAAACATGCAAAAGTTATAATAATTAAATGGAGAAAATAGATTAAAATAAATAATGTGTGAAGTACAATAATTGGCCCCACAATTTCCAACATGTTGAATCCTGAGATAGAGCAGTTTAGCATAAAACAGACATTGATTGAATCAATGTCTGACAGTTTGAACATTATGATAAAAGAGATATGGCTTGAGAAGAATGAGCTAAGAAGCATGAAAGGATAAGAGAAATTCTAGAGAAGTGCTAGAGAAAAAAAAAAAAGGAATAAGCAAGATCTCATAAGATAGTGCTGATTTTTATGATTAGTCTTGGGAAATTATCAGTCTAACTATCACTGAGGATAGATAACTTATTCTTAACCCAGGTCAATAGTCTAAAGGTTTCTAAAGATAAAGAATGATTCCCTTATTAATTTTATGAGGCAAGGGTCAAGGACCAAGCCTACAGAATGGCACTAACGCTCATGAGGTCATAGTATACCTTAGTAAAGGAGCTTATGAAGAGGCTCGGAGTCAAAAGCATAATTCTACTCTTAGAACATAAGAATGAGATGACCAGGAATGGGCTCAAGATAAGAAGATGTCCTCACGATGAATATCTAGTACAGAGAGTGTAATATTTACCATTTTCTATAAATAAGAACAGAAGCCAAATTGTTAGATATGAGATAAGATAAGGCCCAGAAATGAAAGTACAGAAAGAGAAGATGTTAATGGATCAAAGAGACCCTGTCAATTTAGTCCTAGGGCTTTGAAATTACTAAGAATGTAAGCCAGGAACATAAATGGCATTAGATAAAAAGGGCCAAACTAGTAATCAGAAGTCAAGTCAGAGCCTACAGATAGAAAGAGCAGCAAAAGTTGATGCTGTTAGGCTGGAAGTCGCAGAATCAAAATTGGTCTGTGCATGGAAGTCGGTAGGAACTTCAAAGTTAAGCGTGCTCGCCCTGAAGCAATCCCAGGATGGGTGACCTTCTGGGAAGGGACCCATATGTTATTTAATAAACGACTAAGGACATAAAGGTCTTTTAGTATTAAAAGTAAGGGTAAAACTGGAATTTTGGAAAATTAGATAAAGTAAGGGCAAAATGGTAAATATGAGAAAATGGAAGGGCATTTTGGTCATTTGATAAAGTCAAAGTCAAAAGTTAAAAGTCAACAATTGACCAAAATATCAGAAAAATTTAGAGAGGCCCAAAAGATAGAGTAGAACTCACTGATCGACAGAGATTCGACGGATTTCTGAAAATCATCCTAGAATTTTATTTATATAATTTTGAAGATTTAATGGTTGAAAATAATTATTTAATGTATCAAGAGACCTTAATCAGTTGAGTTCAAGGTATAGAAAAATTCAGTGAATTATATAGTATTTAATAAAATTATTACCCGGTATACGATTAAGACGATTTTCCCAAAAATTGGGAAAAACGCTCGAAATATGATTATTTTAAAAATTAATTTTGGACAATCTAGAGGACATTTTGGAAAAAGGAAAAGGGCTAGAGAATCAGTGAAAAATGTAGTATTTTTCAAGGCCCTAAAAGAAATTTGCTCTCCAATTGCTCCGTTTCAAGGATTTTGGATAGGATAAAATAATCCTGTAAAATTTGAGGTAATCAAGGGGTATTTTGGGAATAATAATTTTGTTATATTCAAGATGGAATTATGGAGATTTAATGAGGAAGAAAATATCTCCAGAAAAGTAGAAAAAGATTTACCGGAATAAAGTTAAGTTTACCCGTAAAAAGTGTAATGGTAAAAGTAACCGAATGGGATCCAATTTGTTTAAAGTAACCAGATTTTTAACCATCCATTACAGCCATCATTACACCTTTATGAGGGCCAATAAGAAGCAAGCACATGGTCCTTAGGTGGAACCATCTTAGCCCTTGGATTCCATTTATGTTGCAAGATCAAATCCTAGCCATTGATTCCATTTAAGCATAAATTAATATAAGCACATAATTCCCTTCATTATTCAGCCATTAGGCCGACTTTTCTTCAGCCATGGGAGAGCAAAATCACGTCATTCATGGAGCAAGAAGAAGAGGAAGAGTTCAAGAGAAAATCAAAGGTAAGGAAGATGCTACCTCATACTATATACCAATCTCTTCCTTGTGATCTCCTCTTCACTTCCCATGGAATAGAAATCTGATTTAGCCTCTCTTTTTCAAGTTTCCTAACCTAGGGTTCTTGAGAGAAAAGTGAGGAAGAGAGGGATTTAAGGCCATTTATTGGTTGCAAAAGCTTCCTCTTGATGAAAGAAGCATATTGATGTTGTTGTTGTGATTGTTGGTAGTTGTTTTGATTATTTTTGTAAATTTGGAAAACATGAAGAATTAGGGGAGGTGCTGCCCAATTTTCCTCTTGACATAGGAGAGCTAGAATCAAGCTTTATCATGCATGAATGTGAGCTTGAGCATAAGAATATGATGATAGAAGTATTGGAAGTTGAAAAGTCATGTTGTTGGTTGTTTAGGTATGTGTCTCGCCTAACTGGAATCTGATGAAAATGAATTCTTTTGATGATTTTGATGGTTCCAATGGTTTCATAATGCAAAATTGTGTAGGTATACAAGTGTTCATGATTTTTAGATGCTTGTATATGAATTTGGAATTTTTGGAAGTTAAAGCGTAAGGGCTGTGAAATTCGTTTTCTGGAGGCAGTGTAATTGTAACGTGATTTGGTGTAGTCAAATGTTGTCCAATGACCATGAAACTTTCCAGAATTAACGTACACTTATCAAGCTTCAATGTGATAGGTCATATGGGTTAATTGGACTTGTGTACTAGGAGATATGAATTTTTGAAATTGTGTCTTGTTTCTGGAATGAAATCTGGAACAGTTTGTATTTGACGAAATTCTGGGAATGATATGCCTGTGATGGCCAGAATTGAGTATTTTTATATGAAACTATACTGAAGGAGCTTCACATAGGAATTTGAACCACCCCAATTGGATGTCTATAACATTAATTATGATTTTTCAAAATTTATTCAACATGCTGACAGCTTTTGGTTACCATGCGAATTTGAGAAAGAAAGTGACCCATTGTAATTGTAAGAACTCCAAGGGAGAAAGTAAGCTTTTAGGGCTAATTTGGCCAATTGGGCATTCACTTTTAATGACTCTAATAATGTCATTGCTTATCTAGGGCCATAAAGTGACAAAGAAAAAGCTATGGTTAGAAGATAAAGGTACTTAAGGAGGAGGCAAAGTCTTTAGGTAGTGAACTTACTTACTTGTATGTGTGTGATGTTTATGTTGTGCATTGATTTGCTATATTGCTTTACTAGATGATGTGAAGCATGTATGAATGAATGAAGCTCTATTTTTATTTTTACTTTGGCCATAAGTAAATTACACAAAACATTGAGCACGCAACATTTCATTATGTGAACATGAGCCCACATAAGGCAAGCATATCATGCACTAGCATTCATCCTACATGCATTGTTTGTAATGTTTGCTACTGGGATTCCTCGAATCTCACCTTCCCCCATTAACCATTTTAGGTACGAGTGCATCTAAGGAGAAAGTATGAAGTTTAAAGCAAGGAATATGACATGATTATGTATATGGAATTATGTTGTAATTATGTAGACATTCTAAGAATTTCCTATGTTATGTAATATGTGATGTGGACCCTACATGTAAGGTTGATATATGATAGCTAAAAACTCCTAAATGTATGATCAAACATGATTAAGAAAGGATTAGAAGTTAGGGTTTCAAAAAGATGAAGTTTCAAAATGATAAGTTTGACTTTTTATCAAAGTGAAGTTGGTCAAACCCCTAATTTTGACCTGTTCCAAAACAGGATAAATGAACTCCAAATGACCTGAAGTTTTACAGAAAAATAGTTGGCATTGTAAAATTTAAAACAAGCTAACGAACACTGAATTTGGTGTTTTGTACAGAAAGTTTCATGTTCCAAAGATTGAAGAAAATCACTGAAAATCTTGGAAAAATGAAACATTGCCAAATGAACAGTACTTTTTCACGCAGTAAACTGTATCAATTGGACAAGCTAATGACTCAATGAGTATTTTTCCTTTATAGAGGAACTTATAAGCTTCAAGTTGAAATTGGAAGCACTCAAGTTCGACGTTTCTTGAATTAGTTATGAATTTTCAAAGTTGGCCTAAAAATCTGTGAATAGTGAAGTGAATAGTATAACCCTGAACTTGAAAATTTTAAATTTTTTTTTTGGTTCCTCTAAGTCACTAAAGGCCTAAAGATGCTTCCAAATAGATATTTAATGAAGCTAAATGTAAAGATTAAGGAGTGTCACAGAGAGTACCCTTGACTATTTATTTAGATAGGCCATCTGTCAATGAGAGTAAGCTTATTCCAATCCCTGAGAAGAGGGAAAGTAAATATAAAGCTATAAGTCATGAATAAAGTACATTCAAACTAGCTAAAATGTCAAAGAGACTCAAAGATTGAAGCTTAAAACGCCATGTATGAACACTATCAGATAGCTATGAAGCTATCTAAGTAACATGAGATCTAGAAAATAAAGTAGAAGGTTCTCTCAACTACGAAAGCACAGAAGAACCAAGGGAAGTGAGAAATCTTAAAAGTTACTTATTGGAGTGCTGAAGTTCAAAACGCAATGTTATAACTCTACAAAGTCTGCTATAAGGCGATAAGTATGAGTTAAGAAAGGAAGAAAAAGAGAAGACTTAGATATTACATGAACTCACCAGATATTGAAAATAAAGACTTAAGGGTGAGTTAAGGGCAAAGACAAAGAAAAGAGATAGATAGTAAAAGTCAGTAAAGAATGAGGCTGACCAGATAAAAGGACCATTAAAATTTTGGAAACAAGTAAGATTGCCTCAGAAATTTTATTTTCCAAGTGTAATGGTTAGATAGTAAAGATCGAGAAGCTCTAGTAAAGAGAGAAATTGGCATTATTCTGAGACAGTCATAGAACATCTTAGAAGATGAAGCTGAAGGATGTTCCAAGTCAGTAATTAATTTATGTTATGGTTGGAGATTAAATGCCTTTGAGGGTATTTCCAATAATAAAATTTAAGTCAATCTTCAAGGCTAAATAAGCTAAAGAGATGTATAGAATGTTTAAAGATGAAAGAATAGTCATCGTTTGGCCTTACCTCCGAATCTGAGTCACATACACTAGGAATTTCATGTTTCCCAGTTAAAATGAAAGATTATACAATAGATAATTATAAAAATATTCTGGCAAGATCTAGTGCTTAGAGTTAATGACTTAGATGTGTAAATTTTGAGGACGAAATTTATTTTAAGGGGGAAGAAATGTAATATCCACCCTCTTCTGTAAACTGAAATAGAGGCCAAACCGGTAGTTATGAGATGAGAAAAGGCCCATAGAAATAAAGTATAGGATGAGAGGAAATCAGTAGACCAGAAAGACTACGGGTAAGTTAGTCCTAAGGCTTTGAAATTTCTAAATATATGAGCCAGGACATAAATGTCATCCAGTAGAAAGATAAAGGGCAATATGGTCATTGGATAAAAAGGGCCAAACCAGGGACAGTTGGAGAAATTTTATAAGAACTCCGTAGTTAAGCGTACTCACCATGGAGTAGTGTAAGGATGGGTAACCTTCTCGGAAGGACCCAAATGTCATTACAAAAAAAATTAAGGGCAATCTTGAAATTTTTAAAGATTAGAAAACCAGGGGTAATTTGGTAAATAAGAGAAAGTGTAAGGGCATTTTGGTCATTTGACAAAGTCAAAGTCAAATTCAAAAAGTCAACTATTGACCAAAATATGAAAAAAAATTCACAGATGCCCAAAAGATAGAGCAGAACTCACTGATTAATTGAGATTTGACAGATTGTCAAAATTCGGCATAGATCTCTGTTTAGAGAATTTTGAAGGTAAATCAGCTAAAAATAATTATTTGAGGTATCAGGAGACCTCAATTAGTTGAGTTCAAGGCATAGAAAAATAATGTGAGTTTTATATTATTTAATAACATTATTGCCTAGTATACGATAAAGGCGATTTCCCATGATGGAGAAAACAGGACCCGAAAATCCTGAAAATAGGATTTTCTTTAAAAATTAATTACAGACATTCTGGATGGAAATTTGGGAAAAGTAAAAAGGGCTAGAGTATTAGTGAAAATTATAGTAATTTTTAATGCTCTAAAAATAAATTGCCCGTCAGAAGTACGTTTTTCAGGGATTTTGACTTGGTAAAGTAACCATATTGATTCTGCAAGAATTCCAAGGGTATTTCTGGGATAATTATTTCGCCATAATAGTAGATGAATTATGGAGATTAAAAGATGAATAAAACATCTCCAGAAAAGTGGAGAAAGATTTACTGGAATTAAGTTACATTTACTGGCGAAAGTTGTAATCGGTAGAGTAACCGAATGGTAACTGGTTTGGTTAGAGAGTAACCAAAGTCCCAACCAGATTTTTAGTCTTAATAATTACCACTTTATGGCAACCAATGAGAATGAAGTAAGTGGCATGTGTGTTGTTAAAGTCTTGGCCATTAGATCAATTTTGAGATTTCAAGATTAAATCTCAACCTTTCATGAATTACCAAGGGATTTAATAATCACATTTTCCATCCATTTTCTACATCATTGGTGCCATCTTCCTCCTCCCTCCATGAGACCAAGTTCACGCCATTTACAAGGGCATGAAAAGAAGAAAATTTCCAAGAAAATCAAAGGTAAGAAGCTTAAACACCTAAACCTATACATAATCTTCATCCTTGTGATCTTCTCTACAACTTCCATGGACTAGAATTTGGATTAAACTCCTCTTTCTGAAGATCTAAAGTTACTGTTCTTGAGGTCAAGAGTGTGAAAGAGAGGGAGTTAGAGCTAATAGTTATGTGCAAAATGCTCCTTATATTGTAAGGAGTAGATTGATATATATATATATTGTGGTTGTTTGGCTCTTATTTGTTGATTTTGTAAATTTTGGGATGAAGAACCCTAAGGGGAGGTGCTACCAAAATTTCCATTTGACATAGGAGAGGTGTATTTAAGCCAAACAACACATGAAAATGAGTTTGGGAGCAAGACTAAGTGCTAGAATGTGATGAAAGTTTGAAAAGAAACATTTTTCTCTTCTTTTGGAATTTTCGTGCAAACCGGGAAAATGGATGAAAAAAGTGTTGTTTTGATGATTTTAATCTTTCCAATGGTTTTAAAATGAGGTTTTGTGTAGGGTAATAGTGAGCAAATGTTTTGGAAAGCATTAGAAAACATTAAAGACAATTGTGATGTCTTAAGGCCTATGTAATTCAAAGAGAAGTTTAAGGGAGTTATGTTTAATGGCCATAATATTGTGCATTATATAGGCAAGGGTTTGGTGCAAGGAATTAATTTCTCATGTGATCAATAAAGCATCAAAGTTAAGGGAAATTTAAGAGCAAAAGGTAGCAAGACCTTCTAACTTAAACTAAATTGTTGTGAAATTGTTGTGGAATTGTGCATGGCTTAATTTATGAGAACGAAAGTGTGAATATGTGCTTGGTCTGCTATGGCCATATGCATATACATATCTTATGTTGCACATTCATTTCATCATGCATTCACACTTATGTTTGAAACAATGTCATGCATTTTATTAACTATGTTAGAAAGTTTTGCCATTGAGATTTCCCAAAATCTCATTCTCCCCTACTAACCATTTTAGGTAGATGCTCAGGCAAGGGTAAGAACAAAGGGATTAATGATTCAAGAAGGCATAATGTTGTGCTTTTATGTATTGAAGTTATGTGTGATGTTTGAAATTTGTGTTTAAGCGTGGTTGTAATTATGTAAACTAAACTCCTACATGTATCATAGTTAAGGAGTAGTGGAAATGTGCTTTAGTTATTTCCAAATGCATAAATAACCATGATCAAATGAAGTCTAAAAGGGGGCATGCATAAGTATGAGAAAAATGAATGGTAAGTTTGAGTTAAAAGTAGTTAGAAAGTTGGTCAAACCATGAGCTTTGGCATGACGTGAACAGGGCAACTGAACTCCAAAAGAGATGAAATTTTCTAGAAAAAAGTGCATGTTGCAAGCTTTAAAACAAGCAAAAGAACACTGGATTTGGAGTTTTGTAGGAAGAGTTATGATGTTTCAAAGTATGTAGAAAATCATGGAAAACTTGGTAAAAATGAAAAATTACCAAATGGACAATATTTTTCACGAAATTACCAAATGTCATTACAAAAAAAAAAGATTAAGGGCATAAAAGTCAAGGGCAATCTTGAAATTTTGAAAGATTAGTAAAAACCAGGGGTAATTTGGTAAATAAGAGGAAGTGTAAGGGCATTTTAGTCATTTGACAAAGTCAAAGTCAACCGTTGACAAAAATATCAGAAAAAGTCACAGATGACAAAAGATAGAGTAGAACTCACTGATTAACAGAGATTCGACATATTACTGAAAATCGGCCTAGATTTTTATTTATAAAATTTTAAATATTTAATTGGCAAAAATAATTATTTGAGGTATTAGGAGACTTTAATCAGTTGAGTTCAGGGCACAAAAATAAATCAAATTTTATAATATTTTATAAAATTATTGCCCAATTTACGATGAAGGCGAATTTCTAGAACGGAGGAAAAAAGGCCCGAAAATCCTGAAATTATAATTTTATTCAAAAATTAATTTTAGATAATTCGGAGGACAATTTGATAAAAGGAAAAGGGCTAGCGAATCAATGAAAATTATAGGAATTTTTAATACCCTAAAAGTTATTTGCTCGTCGGAAATACGTTTTTCAGGGATTTTCGATAGAATAAAATTACCATGTTATTTTTGGAGGAATTTCAAGGGTATTTTTGGAATAAATATTTTGCCATATGAATAAGGAAGATGAGGAGATGAAATGAGGAAGAAAACATCTCCAGAAGAATAGAAAAAGATTTACGGAATAAAGTTATGTTTACTAGTAAAAGTTATAACCGAATAAAGTAACCGAACGGTAATTGGTTTGGTTGGTGTGACCAAGTTTCTAGAAGTTAGTTACCCTCATTATTATCCTCATTAAGTACACCTTTTTGCCAACCAATGAGAATCCACAAGGTGTTACAAGTGGTGGAGAATGCAAGCCATTAGATTAAGATATTTTTGCAAGATTAAATCACTACCATCCATTCTTTTTACATGGAATCATATTTGTCCACTTTCCTTAGCCTTTAAGCCGGCAAAAAATGGCATCTAATGAAAGCCAACAAGGTGTTAAATGTGTTGGTTTAATTTGAGCCATTGGATCAATCCATTAAAATCAAGGGCCAAGATTGAACTAACACATGTTGTAAATATGACATGGTTGAAGGGCATTTTTTGAAAATGGATTTTGGGGACAGATTTTTAGTCTTCTTCACTCCCATTTCTGTCCATTTTTCATGCTCAAGTCAGCCAAGAAGAGAAGGGAGGCGGTGGAGAAGAGGAAGCAAGAGAAATCACAAGATTCAAGCAAAATCTCAAGGTAAGTAGGTGTTTTAGGCTTGAAATCTTCCATAGAACTCATCTAGAGGCTCTAATCTCTCATCTAATCGATTTAAATTATTGAAGTAGTTTTATTGGCTATTTTGATGATGAGGGTTTATGATAGAAATCAAGAAAAGCAAGAATCACAAGCAACAAGTGCCATAAATCAACTATATACAAGTTTTGCAACATGTTGATGTAATGTTTGAGTTGATTTGATGATGAAATGAATTTTGGAAAGAAACCCTTGTTTTTGCTGCTGGAATGAAAATAATTATATGTGGGAATGGATTTTTTTAGGTTATTCGATTATTAGAAATCGATGAAGGAATGAGATTATGCATGTGTATACAATGAAATTATGCAAAAATTCATTTCCTCTTATTTTGGTAAATTTCGTGCAACTGCAGTATTGAAAGAAAAGAGTGGAATTTTGATGATTCCATTGGGTTTAGAAGGCAAAATTGTTTAGGGTACAAGTGAGAACAAGTTATGGGAAGAAATGAAGATCATTTAGAGAAGCTTTGGAATTCTAAGGGTCTTGAAATGAGCAAAAGAGGGGGTTTGTGTTTTTGTAGTTCTCTTGTATTGTTGATGGCTTGAGAATGATGATCATACTTTTGTGTAATGTTTAGGAAGTTTAAATGCTAACGAAATCATTGGAAAAGATTAACAAGATAGTTTCAAGGTCATGGGGAACTAAGAGGATAAGGTAGCAACACTCCTAACTTTGGCATCTACCTTGCATTGATTTATATATATTTATTAATTGCCATGTTTGTGTGTGGTTGTATCCATTTAAATTGTGAAACCTTAATTGTGT
>JANTPZ010153415.1:0-15828 GCA_025593235.1 Vachellia pachyceras | reverse complement strand
ATCATCCAAAATTAACAGGATTATTTTATCCTACCGAAAACTCCTGAAAACGAGCAGTTTTATAATAAAGCATTTTTAAGGCCTTATAATTTTCTATATTTTTCATTGATATTTTAGCCCTTCTCTTTTCCCCAAAGTACCTTCTAAATGTCCCAAATTAATTTTTGCAATAAATTATATTTTTGGAGATTTTTTTGGGCCTTTTCCTCATTTTCGGGGAAATCGCCTTAATCATACTTTGGGCAATAATTTTGTAAAATACTATAGAATTCATTGAATCTTTCTAGACTCCGGTTTCTAGTCTTAGAGAACTCTTGATGCCTTAAATAAATATCTTTAGTCATCAAATATTTAAAATTCCATAATTCATCGTCTAGACCGAATTTCAACAATCGGTTGAATCTCTGGTGATCAGTGAGTTCTCCTCTATCTTTTGGGCATCTGTGAATTTTTCTGACTTTTGGTCAACTATTTGACTTTGTCTCTTAATGACCAAAATGCCCTTTCACAGTCTAACTTTTCATAAATTCCCATTTTGCCCTTAATCTTTTGGCCCTTGATATGTTGGTTTCTGATTCCTGGGGAAACTTCCCAGGAGGTCACCCATCCTAAAATTTCTTCAGGGTGAGCACGCTTAACTTTAAAGTTCCTACTGACTTTCATCCACCAGGCCAAATCTAATTCTGCGAATTATGGCCCAACAGCATCAACTTTTTCCGTACTTTCTATCCATGACCTCTACCTTAACTTTTGACTACCAGTTTGGCCTCTTTTATCCAATGACCATATTGCCCTTGGTCTTCTATACTTAATGACATTTATGTTCCTGGCTTATATTTTTAGAAATCTCAAAGCCTTAGGACTAATCTGACCAGGGTCTTGTAGTTCCACTGACATCTCCTTTTTCTGTACTTTTATTTCTGGGCCTTGTCTTATCTCATAACTATCGATTTGGCCTCTATGTCAGCTTACAAAAAAAGTGGATATTACAATCATAATTGCTGTAACTAAGGGGTTAGAAATCTGGTTTGGCTAACCAAACTGGATCCCTTTCGGTTACTTTTACCAATTGCACTTTTTACAAGTAAACATAACTTTATTTTGGCTATTTAATCTCCATATTTTCTTCTTGAATATGGTAAATTTATTATCCCCAAAATACCCCTTGATTTCCTCAAAATTTATAGGGTTATTTTATCATGTCAAAAATCCCTGAAAACGTGCAACCGGAGGGCAATATACTTTTAGGGCTTTAAAAATTTCTACATTTTTCACTGATACTCTAGCCCTTTTAATTTTCCCAAAATGCCCTCTAGATTATCCAAAATTAATTTTTGAAATAAATTATATTTCGAGGATTTTCGGCTCTTTTTCTCAATTTTCGGGAAAATTGCCTTAATCGTATACTGGGAAATAATTTTATTAAATAATATAAAATTCACTTTTTTTCTTCTATGCTTGAACTCAACTGATTGAGGTCTCCTGATACCTCAAATAATTATTTTCGGCCATTAAATCTTTAAAATTCTATAAAAAATTTTAGATAGATTTTCAGCAATCTGTCGAAACTCTGTTAATCAATGAGTTCTGCTCTATCTTTTGGGCATCTGTGAATTTTTCTGATATTTTGGTCAATGGTTGACTTTGTCAAATGACCAAAATGTCCTTATACTTCTCTTAATGATCAAAATGTCCTTACACTGTCTAACTTTCTGAAATTCCCTTTTCACCCTTGATCTTTTGTATAATGACCTTTAGGTCCTTCCCAGTAGGTCACCCATCCTGAGATTGCTCCAGAGTGAGCATGCTTAACTGCAGGGTTCTCATAAAATTTCACCTGCTGAGCCAAGTCTAACTTTGGGTTATTCAGCCCATCGACACCATCTTTTTATCTGTGGGCACAAAGTCAACTTTTGACTGTTGGTTTGGCCCTTTTTATCCAATGACCATATTGCCCTTGGTCTTTGTGCTTAATGGTATTTATGTCCCTGGCTTATATTCTTAATAAAATTTAAAGCCTTAGGACTAAATTGATTAGGGTCTCTTTGGTCCATTGACATCTTCTCTTTCTTTTCTTTTATTTCTGGGCCTTGTCTTATCTCATAACTATCCGTTTGGCCTCTATGTCAATTTACAGAAAAGGGTGGATATTACATTGGGGCCTTGAGTCTGTTTGGTTAAATTTGAGTTAGAAAATAGAGCATGCGACACTCTATTTTAGTGAGAACTGTAAGGGAGAGTGTGAATCTCCTATAAGGGGCTTGATAAGCCTGTGGCTGTAAAGATAGTGGATTGAGAAATCTCAGAAGCACACTGAGGACTGGATGTAGGTCAAGAGGACCGAACCAGGATAATTCTTCTATGATCCTCTCTCTGCTTAATTGGTGACTTCGTTTCAATTCTGTACATTGTGATTTTAATTTTAAAAAGTGATCAATTCACCCCCTTGGTCACATCACACACTAACATTTGGTATTAGAGTAGGTCTCTTGTTTAAAGGGCGTAACTGTCTCAAGAGCGATCATGGTAGGATTCGGCGAACACGTGCTGACAAACGGAGCTTCCATCATCAGACCTCCAGCCTTCAACAGTCAAAGATTTTCCGTTTGAAAAATCAAGTTTTAAAACTTTATATTGGCCACTGACATAGACTTATGGGATGTGTTTGAATAGGGAAATTATGTGCCCATGAAGGTTAAAGATGAATTAACACCAAAAACTAGAGCTGAGTTCGACAGTGAAGACTTAAGGAGGGTACATCTCAACAGTAAAGCAATTTTGATGTTGCAAGCTGCTCTAAATAAGGGTGACTTCTTCAGAATCTACACTATTCTTTCAGCTAAACACATATGAGAACAGAAGTAATAAAGGAAAGTAGGGTGAATACTCTGACTACTAAGCATAATTTACTCAAGATGAAAGATGATGAAACCATTGCCGAATTCCAAATGCGGCATACACTTCTCATTAATAAGTTAGCAGCTCTCGGTAAGACTAACGACCAATACTCCCAAGTGAGAAAGATTCTCAATGTATTTCTAACAAATGGGAGGTGAAAGTAACTGCCATTGAAGAATCTAGAGGAGAATCAATGACATCGATGGCAGCATTGTTTGGAAGCCTTGCTGAATACAAAAACAAGCATAAATTCAAAAAGGAGCTATCTAAATTGAAGATAAGAAGAAGAAAGGACTTGCCCTCAAAACTGTCAAAGAAAATGAAAAGGGGACTGAAACAGAGGATGAAGAGAACGATGTGGAAGATGAGGAACTTACAATGATGGTTCAAAAATTTAGAAGAATGTATCGAAGAGACCAAAATACAAGGTAACCATAAAAGGGAGGATTAAGCAAAATAAATTTTCTATGAATGCAACATACCAGGTCATGTAAAAGTAGACTATTCATAGATTGCTATGCAAAACAAAGAAAAAGATAAGAAGCCAAAATTATTCAAGAAAAAGAAGGCATACGTATCAGGAATATGGGGAGATAGCTTGTCTGACGAAGAAAGTGAAGCTGAGGAGAAAGCCAACCTTTTCTCATGGCTCAGGAAGAAGAATTAGAGATATAGGAGGTAATCACCGAACCCAGCTATGATGAATTATGTGATGAGTATGATGATCCATGGATGCTCTAGTCACATGACAGGTGACAAAGGCAAGTTTGTCATCCTAAGAGTAAAAGACGGTGAAAAGGTGAGCTTTGGAGGAAACCAATTCAGAAGAATCATTGGAATTGTTGAAGTTGGAAATGCAAATGGGGCACCGATCAAAGATGTATACCACATTGAAGGATTATATCACAATCTCCTAAATGTAACTAAAGTACTGGCAAAGACAACTTGGTGATCTTCGACTCACAGGAATGCTTCATCATCAACAAGAAAGACTTGTCTATTGATAAATTGAAGCTAAAAATCCAACTCAGAGCTCCAAGGGATGGTAACTGCTATACTCTTGATTTGGAAAAAGCATCTAGTAACACTTATTTGATCGGTCAAGCTTCTAAGAGCCGTTAATGGATAAACATTTAGCACATTTTAACATGAATCAGCTTGACCTATTAATCAAGAATTAATTATTTCAAGGGCTTCCGAAATTAAGTTTAAAAAATGATTTGGTCTGTGATGCTTGCCAAATGGGAAAGCAAACAAAATATTCTTTTAAATCAAAGAAAGAAATTTCAATAAGGAGGTCACTTGAACTACTTCATATGGATTTGATGGGTCCAGTACAATACTCGTTGCTTTACCTCATTAGCTTTATATTATATCATTACTGAACAACTTTAGGGCCTTACATAGCTTAAATTAACCAAAGAAGTGAGATTGAAAATTTCTTCTCAAGTTACTATTCATTGGATCAATTTTCCAGATTCCTGGATCAACTTTGAAAATTCATAATTAATTATAGAAAAATCAAAATTGAATGGTCCCAATTTCTATATAAATCTTATAATCTTATATATAAGGGGAAAATACTCATTTGTCCAAAAAATTGCCTAATCAATACAGTTTATCGCGTGAAAATACACTGTTCATATGATCATTATTCAATTTTCCAAGTTTTTCTCTTAACTTTGAAAAAAATCATAACTTCCTGTACAAATACCTAAATCCAGTGATCTTGGACTCATTTTAAAGCTTACGATATGAACAATTTTTCTGTAAGATTTCAGCTCAATTGAACTTGATTTTCTATTTTTCATAATAGCTCAAATATTGGGCAGTTTTAAGGGTCTTAGAACCCTCGTTTCTTACAACTTTCCTTTTCCAAAAATTTTGTAATACCTCCGTTTGTCATACTGATGCATGCTTAACTTTTCTAGCTCATTTGCTTATGATTATACATACATTCACATAACTTTACTACTTCATCATGTAGGGGTTTAGCTTTACATTAAGCATACAAACACATTAATATGAAATCCAACATTATTACCTAACTTAGCAAGCTAAAACACACTAACTTTTATACAAGTGTGCATGACAAAACTTTATAAAGAAGTGTATAAACAAAGTAAATGATCATATAACTAATGATATGCATAGCAATCAAAGTCACATTTTATACACTTTGCAACACAATTTCTCAATATCAAGTCATGCACAATTAACAAAGCATTTTCATTTCAAACTAGTGTTGAATTAGGAGTTTTGCTACCTTGATTCTTTAACTTGAGCTTGGTTTTTCAAGCTTTCTCCTTTAAGTTTCCAAGGAGGCTCCTTAATGGTTTAGTTTCCTATACACAATATCATATCATAACCATTAATTCCAAGCCATAAAAACCATTGCATTCAAACATACTAAAACCTCCCAATATTTTTCTTGAATCTTAAGGGTTCTTAAACCCTTAACTTTTTCAAAATTGTTTCTAATGCTTCCCAAATTGTGGGTTCACTTTTACCCTACACAACTTTTCCTTGTAAATCCATTGGAAGCATCAAAAAACTCAAAATCATACTCTTTCCTTTCATTACTGCAGCGTATGAAACTGTACAAAAATGGGAGAAAATGGAGTTTTGCAAGATCTCTTTGCATATACATGCATAATCTCATTCCTAGATCAACTTCTCATTATTAAACAACATGAAAACATTCATTCCCATGCATCATCAATTTTTTGTAGCAACCATGGAGAAGGGTTTCATTCCATAAATTCATTATAACCTTAAATCAACTCAAACTATGCATCAACATGGAATAAATCATATATGCATGGAGTTGATAAATACCACTTATTACTTGTAATTCTTGTTTTTCTTGATTTCTTTAAAAATCCTCATCCTCAAAACAAACTTCTCAATCCTTTTTAGAGAAATCAAAACCGATTAAATGGTGAAAAGGAGGTTCTAGATGAGTTATTTAGGAAGAAATCAAGCTAAAACACGAACTTACCTTTGATTTTGTCTTGAATTCTTCTCTTCCTCTTCCTTTTCTCTTCATCACCATGCTCTTTTCTTTTCTCCAGGTTTGAGCACGAAAATGGACAGAAAAATGGGCTTGGAAGACTTTAGAATTTGTCCTAAACTTTCTTTTCCAAAATTATCCTTCAACCTTGTCATATTTACAACATGTGTGGCTTAATCTTAACCCTTAATTTGATCCAATGGCTCAAAACTTTCCACCACCACGTTCATTTAGTCACCTATTATTGGTCCTCATAAAGTGGTTATTAATGGTTGTAACTAATGGTTACACATGTTAAAAAAGGATTTGACCAAGAGGGGGTGAATTGTCTAATATAAAAATCAGGCACTTTAAAATTCATAGAATTAAAAGAGCAAAGACACCGAGAGAAGAAGAAATATGAACACAAAGATTTATACTGGGTCGGTCTCCTTGACCTACGTCCAGTCCTGAGATCACCCCTGAGAATTGCAAATCTACTATCAACAAATGAACAAGGCTCAACAAGCTTGTACAATATGGGAATCCTCTCCCCCTTTCACTTCTGACTAAAACAGAGTCACACACTCTCTGTTCTTATCTCTCTTTCAGCCCAGTTTACTCAAGGTCCCATCCTTAAGTTTCTCACAAATTAACAAAGTATTTTTGCCATAGATATCTCTTTCAAAAGAGTAGATGGCTAATAATGAAGCTCAAAAAGAATCAATGAAGGAATACAGAGATTGTAGTAAATGTAGCTTTGAATGCTCAGTATTTTTCATTGTTCTTCTTTTCTGAATTGAATGCTGGTACTTTTATAGTTGAGATGCTCTTAAATGTCCGTTAGACTCTATTTAGTAGCCGTTACTCACCATTGACCATTTGGCTTTTTCATCAATGGCATTAAATGCTACTGTGTCAGACGAGGTTGAATGTTGCAGAGGAACGTTAAAGTCTCCGAGCCTTGGATTATACCTATGTTTCTTTCCTCATTTAATGTTTCAAGCTTCTACATTTATGAGAGCAGTTATAATTCAAAAATGTCGTTACACAAATAAGGATGGTAGGTGAGTAGCATAGGTTGAGTGTGTCAGACATAAAGCTGTCAGAACAAAAGTTCTCAAGCATAACTTTCTCAATGCTCGAGTATTGTTTAAAAATGTTTAGAAATAATCTTAGTACTTGAGTGTTAAATCAGGATGCTCGAGTACTGTCAATGCTTTATAAGATTACTCGAGTGATCTATGAAAGTATTAAGGTTAAGAGAGAAGAAATGAGTTCAATGCTCGAGTGAGAAAATGAGAGGACTCGAGTACTTGAAATGCTTGGATTAAATGCTCGAGTATTGACAAAGAGTAATAATGAACAGTGAGATAATTTGCCCGATACTTGAGCATTGGATGCTAGTACTCGAGCACTGTCAATGCTTTCATTCAATACTTGCAGTGTTTCATTCCATCAGACTGTGAAGAACCTCAGTGCTCAAGCACTGAAAAACTATGCTCGAGTATTGGCTCTGTTGGAAGCTTCTGCTTGGAGTATTGTCTGAAGGTATTGCCTAAAAATCACAATGCTTGAGTGTTACTGTAATATCCACCCTTTTCTGTAAGCCGACATAGAGGCCTAATCGATAGTTATAAGATAAGACAAGGCCCAGAAATAAAAAGTACAGAAAAAGGAGATGTCAATGGACGTAAAAGACCCTGGTCAAATTAGTTTTAAGGCTTTGAGATTTCTAAGAATGTAAGCCATGGACAAAAATGTTATTAAGTATAAAGACCAAGGGCAGTATGATCATTGGATAAAAATGGCTAAACCAGTAGTCCAAAGTCATGTTAGAGGCCACGGATAGAAAGTACGGAAAAAGTTGACGCTGTTGGGCCGGAAGTCGCAGAATCAAATTTGGCCCGGTGGATGGAAGTCGGTAGGAACTTTAAAGTTAAGCATGCTCACCCTGGAGAAATTTTATGATGGGTAACCTCCTGGGAAGTTTCCCCAGGAATCAAAAACCAAAAGATCAAGGGCCAAAAGGTCATGGGCAAAATGGGAATTTATGAAAAGTTAGACTGTGAAAGGGCATTTTGGTCATTAAGAGAAAGTGTAAGGGCATTTTGGTCATTTGATAAAGTCAAAGTCAAAGTCAAAAAGTCAAATGGTTGACCAAAAATCAGAAAAATCCACAGATGCCCAAAAGATAGAGCAGAACTCACTGATTACCATAGATTCAACCGATTGTTGAAATTTGGTCTGGATGATGAATTATGGAATTTTAAAGATTTGATTATTGAAAATATTTCTTTAAGGTATCAGGAGTTCTCTAAGACCAAAAACCAGAGTCTAGGAAATTTCAGTGAATTTTATAGTATTTTACAAAATTATCGCCCAAAGTACGATTAAGGCGATTTTCCCGAAAATGAGGAAAAGGCCCGAAAAATCCCCAAAAATATAAATTATTGCAAAAATTAATTTGGGACATTTAGAAGGTATTTTAGGGAAAAGAGAAGGGCTAAAATATCAATGAAAAATGAAGAAAATTATAAGGCCCTAAAAATGATTTATTTTAAAGTTGCTTGTTTTCAGGGGTTTTAAACAGGATAAAGTAATCCTGTTAATTTTGATTTTATTAAGGGATAATTTGAGGATGATGATTTTAATATATTCAAGAGGGAATTATGGATATTAAATGAGGAAGGAAACATTTCCAGAAAAGTAGAAAAAGATTTATTGGAATTAAGTTACTCTTACTGGTGGAAGTTGTAATCGGTAGAAGTAACCGAATGGTAACCGGTTTGGTTAGTGTAACCAAGGTTCCCAACAGATTTTTCACCCCATGTGCAGCCCATAATGATATTTTTAAGGAGCCAATGAGAGATGAGCATATGTTGGAAGTGTGGCTAATTATGGACCCTTGGATTTTTACTTAACAATTAAGGTTAAATCTTAGCCTTCTATCCTTTATGGGAGATTTTATAAAAGACTTTCTCCTTCCATTTCTTCCTCATTTGGCTGCCTCATTCCAGCTGCAAAAAAGAGGAGAAGAGGTGTCCTCCATAGCCATGAAGAAGAAGAAGAAGAAGAGCTTGAGAAATCCAAGGTAAGAGAGCTTACCACCCAAACTCATACATCAATCTCTTCCTCTCAACTTCCTCTACCTTTCTATCGGTTTAGATTTTTGATTTTGTCTCTCTTTTGGTGGCTGGAAAGTTAGGGTTCATGAGATGAAAAATGAGAAAGAGAGGGATTTAGAGGAAATAATTGGTTGCAAAACACTCCTTGCATGATAAGGAGAAGATTGATGTATATATTGCTTGGTTTTGATGTCTGTATGAATTTTTGGAATCTCAAACCCTAAGGAGAGATGCTGTACAATTTTATATTTGATGAGGAAGAGTTGTTTTTGAGTTAAATAATTCATGAAAAGTGTTTTGGGATCAAGAATATGTTGTTACATACGATGAAAGTTTGAAAAATTATTTTCTCCTTTCATGGACAGATTTTCGTCCAGACCTGTATGGTATAGGAGGAGTGTGATTTTGATGATTTTGATTCTCCCATTGAGTTTAGAAGGCAAAATTGTGTAGGGTATAAGTGAGAAAAAGTTTTGGAAAGCATTTAAAGTCATAAGAGCAAGTTTCAAAGTCTTAAAGGGTTTTTAAAGGAGCATTAAGGGTCATATTGTATTTTTGCAAGATTTCTTGTTTTGCGATGGCTGAAAATTTATAAGTATGCTCTTGAATGATGTTTAGGAGATTGAGAAGACAAAGAACCTATTGGGAAAGACCATCAAGAGAGGTTTAAATCCAAAGGAAAAGCTAAAGAGACAAGGTAGCAAGACCTTCTAACCCTAAGCTTAATTGCTTTGAAAATGTGTATGAATTATGCATGACTTGTGTTGAAAATTTGTGATAATTAAAAGTGTGAATATGTGCTTTTGTTTGCTATGACCATATGCATTTCATTGTTATATGTTGCACTTTTATGAATTCACACTTATATTGAAAGATGTCATGCAAATTTTATAATGTGTGTTAGAAAGTTTTGCTAATGGGATTTCCACAAATCTCACCCTCCCCCACTAACCATTTTTAGGTGGAAGCACATCAAAGAGTAAGGAGGAAATCTATGAAGCTTGAAGTAGAAATGTGCATATGTGTATGAATGGAAATTATGGTGTAAACTTTACATTATATTATTGAGATTTGTAAAGTGGCATGTAATATAACTCATGCATGTACGATGGACTCATGATAACTAATGTATGCTTAAGAATGCCTAATTACATAGGTTATTATGATTAAGAAAAGTTTTGAAATTATTAAGCTGAATTATGAAGTGAAGAAGTTGAAAATTTGGCTAAGTGTTAGGTGGGAAGTTGGTTAAACCCCCAACTTTGGCATAACATGAAACAGAGTAAATGGATTCTAAATGTCCTGAAATTTTATGGAAAAATAGTTCACATTGCAATGTTTCTGATTAGCCAAAGATCACTGGAATTGGAATTTTATACGGAAAGTTATGACTATTCAAAGTTGATGAAAAATCACAGAAAATCCTGGGAAAATGAAAATTAACATATGAACAGTACATTTTCACGTATGAATATGTACCAGTTGGATTAGTTACTGTTCAAATTAGTATTTTTCCCTCATAAAGGAATTTTCAAGCTTCAAATAGAAGTTGGAACCACTTGATTTCAATTTTTCTAGAATTAGTTATGAATTTTCAAAGTTGGCCCGAAAACTGTGAATAGTAACTTTCTTAAAAATGAAAGTTTCAAGTTAGTCCCTTTTAACAATTTCAGTTACTTGAGGCTATAATTTGGTTCCAACTCATCATAATAGAAGCTAAGAGGGTTAAGTAAGAGGTGTCACACATAACTCAAATCGACCAAAGAAGTGAAATTAAAAAGTTTAAAAACGAAGTTACAATTCATTTGGTCAATTTCCAGATTTCTGGCCCAACTTTAAAAAATAATAACTAATTCTAGAAAAATCTAAATGGAGTAGTTCCAAAACTTGCCCAATTGATACAGTTTATTTCGTGAAAATCACTGTTCATTTGATAACTTTCCAGTTTTTCAGATTTTTCTCTTAACTTTGGAAAATCATAACTCCTAATCTACACATCCAAATTAAAAAACAATTAGCTCATTTTAAATCTTAGGATGTGTAGTATTTAACTAGAAATTTTCAATTCATTCGGAGTTAATTTGCTATTTTTCATCACTATTTCAAAAACAGGGCAGATCTTGGGTTTTGGAACCCTTCACTTGAAAACTTGCCATATCTAAAATTTTATTAAAACCTCTAGTGATCATTTTTAAAACTTCTCTTAATGCATGATGAACTCATCTAGTTCCTTGGTTCACTATCATTCATGCATCCACATTTGTTTCATTAATTATCATGTAGAAGTCTAATTACATAATTACAACAACTCTCAACCATAAACTTCAAACATAATTCACAATTTCTACAAGCAAGCTCATAATATTATGCCATCTTCAATCACCATAAACCTTGGTCTTACCCTTGCTTGTGCTTGTACCTAAAATGGTTAGTTGGGGAGGGTGAGATTTCAAGGAAATCCCAGTAGCAAACACTCTAATAATACATCTACGTGCAGGATTATTAATGTAATTAAGTATGCCATGCAACAAGAACAATCAATCAAGTTTCCAAGTCAAGACAATTATTGCATAACAACCATCATACTTTCACACAAGTAAGATTTCATAATTTAAATGACTACAACAACACAACAAACATGGCAATTAATACATATATAAATCAATGCAAAGTAGATGCCAAATTTAGGAGTGTTGCTACCTTGTCCTCTTAATTCCCCTTGAACTTGAAGCTCTCTTGTTAATCTTTTCCAATGATTTCTTTGGTATTTTAAACTTCCTAAACATTACACAAGAACATAATCATTCTTCTCAAATCACTAACAAGACATAAAATTCAATGTAACATAGTCCTCTTGCTCTTTTAAAGAATTCTAGAGCTTGGAATCTTGTCTTAATGATTTCTAATGCTTCCCAAAACTTGTGCTCACTTTTACCCTTCACAAAATCTCATTTTAAATCCATTGGAAGCATTAAAATCATAAAAATCCAACTCCTTCCACAACTTCCAGCACTAACCAAAAAATAGAACACAAGCATACACTTGCGATTTTCAACCTTTCTTCACATATATTGACATAACCATGATCCCAAAACACTTCTTATGCATTATTTAACTCCAAAACAACTCTTCTTCATCAAATATAAAATTGGACAGCACTTCCCCTTAGGGTTGAGATCCCAAAAATTCATACAACAACCAAACAACTACAATATATACATCAATCTACTCCTTATCATGCAAGGAGTGTTTTGCAACCTTTGGTTTCCTCTAAATCCCTCTCTTTTTCATTTTTCAACTCAACAAAACAAACTTTGAATCTTGAAAAAGAGAGGTTAATCCAAATTCTAAACCATGGAATAAGTAGAAGAGATCACAAGGATCAAGAAAAGGTATATAGTTGGATGGCTTAGCCTTTTACCTTGTTAGTTACTCAAGCTTTTCTTCCTTATTGTGCTTGAAAGTGGAGTCACCTTGTTCTCAATTTTTCTGCTGGAACTCACAGCCAAATTAGGAGGAGGAAGGGAAAATATTGTTTAATAAATCCCTTCACAAATAATCAAGGGCTAGGATTTAATCTTAACTTACAATCTTGATCTAATGGTCTCATATTCCTCCACCACTTCACATACTTGCCTAGCTCTTATTGGTCATCATAAAGTGGTAATATGGCTGCACATGGGGTAAAAATCTGGTTAGGAACCTTGGTTACACTAACCAAACCGGTTACCATTTGGTTACTTCTACCAATTACATATTTTACCGGTAAAAGTAACTTATTCTAGTAAATCTTTTTCCACTTTTCTGGAGATGTTTTATTCCTCTTTTAATCTCGATAATTCATTTACTAATATGACTAAATATTTACCCAAAAATATCCCTTGAATTTCATCCAAAAATAACAGGGTAGTTTTATCCTGCCGAAAATCCCTAAAAAACGTATTTCCGACGGGCAATTAACTTTTACGGTATCAAAAATTTCTATAATTTTCACTGATACTCTAGTCCTTTTCCTTTCCTCAATTTACACTTCGGGTTGTTTGAAAATAATTTTTCAAATAAATCGAGAATTTTTCCCGATTTTCGAGAAAATCGCCTTAATTGTATACTGGGCAATAATTTTATTAATTACTATAAAATTCAATTTATTTTTTATGCCCTGAACGTAACTAATTGAGGTCTCTTGATACCTTGAATAATTATTTTCGGCCATTAAATCTTCAAAATTCTATAAATAAAAATCTTGGCCGATTTTCAGCAATATGTCAAAACACTGTTAATCAGTGAGTTTTGGTCTATCTTTTGGGCATCTGTGACTTTTTCTAATATTTTGGTCAACGGTTGACTTTTTGACTTTGACTTTGTCAAATGACCAAAATGCCCTTACACTGTCTAACTTTTTTAATTCCCATTTTGCCCTTGACTTTTTCGCCCTTGATCTTTTCGCATAATGACATCTGGGTCCTTCCCAGAAGGTCACCCATCCTCACACTACTCCAGGGTTAGCACGCTTAACTGTGGAGTTCTCATAAAATTTCACCCGCTGAGCCAGGTCTGACTTTGGGTTGTTTAGCCCATCAGCATCATCTTTTTCCGTACTTTCTATCTATGGGCTCTAACTTGACTTTCGACTGCTATTTTGACCCTTTTTATCCAATGACCATATTGCCCTTAGCCTTTATACTTAATGACATTTATGTCATTGGTTTACATTCTTAGTAATTTCAAGGCCTAGGGACTAAATTGACCAGGGTCTCTTCGGTCCATTAACATCTTCTCTTTCTGTACTTTTATTTCTGGGTCTTACCTTATCTCATAACTATCAGTTTGGCCTCTATTTCAGTTTACAGTAAAGGGTGGATATTACAGGGCTCACTTGAGATTTTCAATCCACTAGTCAGCAACAACCAAGGCTCACTGGGCTTTTACAAAGGAGATTCTCACTTCCCCTCACAACACGCAACAAAACAGAGTCTCACTCACTCTGTTTTTTGACAATTTCTCAACCCAACAAATTCAAGATCCCAACCTTGAATATCTCACAAGATTACAACAAGGTTTGACTAGATAAACTCTCCATAAGAGTGGATAGTTAAATACTAAAGCTCACAAGAAAATAATTTACAAGATAACAGAAAGGTAGTTGTAGACAGCAGCAAGAGCTAGCTAAGTAATAGTACTAGCAGCTGAGCTTAGAGATACTCAGCAGTAGATTGCATGTTTCATATAAAGCTATCTATCCCCAATTAAATGATTTTTTGTATAAGCAAGTATAGAGGCTTAAATAAACATAGTGTAGAATAGTCAAGGGTTCATAAGAGCTGTCAAAAGGAAAACCAGATAGTATCTCATAAAGAGATAGATGATGCAAAACAGAGAAAGAAACAATATGTTACACCCCAGAATAGTAAAGGCAAGTAATGCAGAACTTATAGATGCCTTAAGTAATGAGTTTTAAATTAGTGATATTTCACTATGTTTTCAGGCATCACATAAAGGTGTGACACTCAGGCCAATTATGAAAGTGAGAAGTGAGATTTCTATTACCACTACTAATTGAATAAGAAAGACAGGAAAGGTTCCCTAATTGGGACAAGGTATATTGCGTTATGATGAGAAGAAGAAGTACCCAACAGAAAGCATACCAGAGGAAGCTTTAGCCAAAAAGTATCTCTTTTAAGTTTGGAGTGGTGATTTTTTCTATGCTAATTTTAGTCACCGCAGTTAGGCAAATCGCCACAGTTACACAAGCTACTTCCTAATAGACAGGAAGAAAAGCAAATCTCTGATACACAGGGATTATATTAATAGAAGCGAGCTACTTCTTGATAAACAGGAAGGAAAATAAATCCTTGATAGACAAGTATCAGGTGGGACTAGTCACAGTAGTTAGCGAGCAACTTCCTGATAGATAAGGAGAAAAACATATTCCTAATAGACATGAATCAAATAGGACTCCAATGGGAAACCATTTTGTGCTTCTTATATTGTCTCATAATATAAAGAAAGCAGTAAAAGCAAGGCATACGGAGCAAACCATCCCCAACACAAAAAGAGAGAAAATGAGTTGATAGTAGTTTGACAGAATCCCTTGAATAGTTTAGGTACTAGATAAGCCAGTGAGATGAACAGAATGTAAGTCCTCTCGTTGCAATGTTATAGTAATGATCAGAAAAGCAGTAAGGATTGTTAGATCCTAAATTATAGTAGCTTGGCATAGAAAAGATATCGAACGAATTAGCAAAAGCAATGAATCAATGTTTCAAAGTTTAAATAGTATGGTAAATGAAATATGGCCTGAGAAAGATGATATAAGAAGCACAAAAAGAAAAGAGAGATTCTAGAGAAGTTCTAAAGAGGTAAAAAGGAATGAGCAAGAACTACGAGGACAGGTTGGCTTCAGGATTTAACAATTCTTATTGTTTTCCTGCTCATTACTGTAACATTACAGAGAGATGAATTTTATTCCATTCATCTTACTAGCTCATCTGGTACCCAACCATTCAAGGGATTCTGCCCCTGACTGCTATTTGCCCATTTTCTCTCTCTTCGTATTAGGAATGGTTTGTTTCTTGTGCCCTGCTTTTATTGCTTTCTTTCCCTTGTGGGACAACATCAACATCTCACAATGGTTTTCCATTGGAGTTTTATCTGATTCCTATCTATCAGGAATATGCTTCTCCCTGTCTCTCAGGAAGTAGCTTGCCTTGTGCTAGGGCAACTAGTCCCACGTACCCCTGTCTATCAGGGTTTGCCTTTCTTCCTGTCTATCAGGAAGTGGCTCGCCTAACTGTGGTGATTTTAAGCATC
>JANTPZ010153410.1:0-16967 GCA_025593235.1 Vachellia pachyceras | reverse complement strand
GACTTGTATTGAAAATTTGTGATGATTGAAAGTGTGAATATGTGCTTTTGTATGCTATGGCCATATGCATTTCATTGTTACATGTTGAACTTTTATGATTTCACACTTATATTGAAAGTTGTCATGCAATTTTATAATGTGTGTTGGAAAGTTTTGCTACTGGGATTTCCAAAAATCTCACCCTCCCCCACTAACCATTTTTAGGTGGAGGCTCTCTCAAGGGTAAGGAGAAGATGCTTGATACTTGAAGCAAAGTTTGTTGTGTATTAAAGTGGATTTTATTATAGACATTATGTGATTTTTGTCTAAAGTTTGTAAATGTGGCATGTAATGTCACCTACACATGTATGATGGACTTATGATAACTAGTATATGCTCTAAGAATGCCTAATCACATAAGTTAATATGGTTAAGAAAGGTTTAGAAACCAAAATGATAACTTATGAAGTTAAGTAGGGTAAGAATTTAGTCAAGTGCTGGAAGTAAAGTTGGTCATTTATCTTATTTTATCCTATCGGGAAACAGGGTAAATGAACTCCAATTGAGCTGAAATTTTGTGGAAAAATATTTCACATTACAAGATTTAAAACAAGCCCAAGAACACTGGAATTGGAGTTTTTTACAGAAATTTATGACTGTCCAAAATTGGCGAAAAATCACAGAAAATCCTGGGAAAATGAAAAATTACCATATGAACAGTACATTTTCACGAATTAATCTGTATCAATTGGATAATTTACTGTTCAAATGAGTATTTTTCCCTCATAAAGGAATTTGTAAGTTTCAAATAGAAGTTGGAACCACTCGATTTCAATGTTTCTAAAATTAGTTATGAATTTTCAAAGTTGGCCCTAAAAACTGTGAATAGTAACTTTCTTAAAAGAGAAAGTTTTCAATTTAGTCCCTTTTGACAATTTGAGTTATTTGAGGCCATGAATTGGTTCCAAATCATTATAATGGAAGCTAAGAGGGATAAATAAGAGGTGTTACATTTTTTTGGTATAAGAGCAAAGGTTTAAGATTTGACTTGATTTGTATTCAAGTCAAATCATATGTTGTGCACTAGTATTCAACATGCAATGCTTTGTTATATTAAATGCTACTTGTTATGGTATATGTTGTTGCCTCTTATGCTGATATGCTAGATAGTTATGTTCTATAATCATGAGTTTATGAATGAATGTGACTAGCTAGATATGAAAAACCAAGAACATGATAAGAAGGAACCTTTAGAGGTTGGTTCCAATATGGTAGAATCATTTCAGAATTTAAATGAAGCGTTCAGAAAAGAGAAGGAGCTAGTACCAGAACTACTAGAACATACATGGGACAACAAATATGAAGGTCTAGTGATTGATATGATTGCTTCTCTGTAGCGTATACTGGATGCTAACACCCGAGGACTCTGAGAGTACCACTCTACATGGACGAGGGTTTCGGTTAGCATATATCTAGTTGTGCTAGAGAGGCATATAAGCTGGATCAGGTCGTCAAGAACCTGTAAGTCCGGTAGAGATGCCGGTACTGAAGGAAGCGCTCCTAGTAGAAGAAGAGGATCCAGAAAGGGAAGAGAACCCCGTATACATTTCATCTAGATCAGGATTTACTATGATAGTATCGTCCCAAGGTTCAAGCGAGATGTGAAGGCAACCAAAAGATTAAAGTTTAAACTATGAAAATCTTCCAGAGGGGATAGTTTACGGGAAAGCTAGATGCCGTAAATGGATTATGATGAACTTAACCTCGAATTGAATTCCCGTGAAATTTCAGAACTACTTTTCTCCTCAAAGACGAAGATTTTATTTAGTCAAATAGTAAAGGCCAGAGAGGCCTTTGAGTTTGATTTGTTGTCGAAGGCGTAGTAGGGACTTCCTCCCCAGTTGAGATTGAAGATAAAGAATCCCTTAGTGATATTCCGATAGTGGGAGAATTCTTAAATGTATTTCCAAAAGAAATCAGCGAATTGCCTCAAGAGAGAGAGATGGAGTTCGCTATTGATTTAGTACCAGGAATGAACCTGATTTCCAAAATTTCGTACAGTATGTTTTCAATTGAAAGTAAAGAGATAAAAGAGCAAATAGAAGAGCTATTAGAGAAGGGGAGTGTTAGACCCAGTGTTTCCCCTTAGCTAATCCCAATTCTCTTTAAGAAAAGAAAGACATGAGTTTTAGATTGATCTCATATCAGACTATCACTAGCTCATAGTTAGAGCTAACGACATTTTTAAGATGGCTTTCCGTGCGAGATACGAACATTATGAGTTTATAAGAATGCCATATGGTTTGACGAATGCCCCTACGATTTCCATGGACTACATGAATTGTGTATTTTGACAATACCTGGACCAGTTTGTCGTAGTCATATAAATGATAGCATAAGTGCACTCCAGATCTTTAAAGGAATATAAAAGGGCATCCGAGAATTTTATTAACTGTTTTGAAAGAAAAATTTTTTATGCTAAGCTCAGTAAGTTCTAATTATTAAAAGGTGAAATTCCTAGGATAGGTGATCACTCAGGAAGGAGTCGCTGCGGACCGTGCTGAGTAAAGGCAGTACTGAGATGGGATCGGCCTAGGACAGTAAGAGAAGTAAAATTCCTAGAGCATGTGATCTCTCAGAAATAGGTCGCAGTGGACTATGCCGAGCAAAGACGGTACTGAGATAGAATCTGCCTAGGACAATAACCAATGTCAAGAACTTTCTGGGCCTAGCAAATTATTATAGATGTTTAATGCAAAACTTCTCTCGGATTGCCTTGCTGCCAACTAAGTTCACTAGAAAGAACTAGTCTTTTTTCGTAAAATGACAAGAATGTTTATACATATAATTTAGAGCTGGCAGCAATAATTTATACTTTAAAGATATGGAGGCACTAATTATATAGAGCAACTATCAAGTTGTACTATGATCATAAGGGTCTCAAGTATTCACAAGACCAGAAAGAGCTGAACTTGAGACAGTGACATTGGACAGAATTGCTCAAGGACTACGACTACTGAATAAGTATCAGCCGAGTAAAGTAAATGTAGTTATCGATATTTTAAAGCAGAAAGATAGCGCAGGTGGCTATGGTCATAAGAAAAGAGCGAAAGCTGATATAGAACTTTAGAGATTGGGGTATATTGAGTTAGTTACATATAGACATATGTGAAAACACTCAGATCCTCAGTGATATAGAGGATGAGATTAAAGAAGCTCGGAAAGAGGATCAGTTTACTCCGAGTATAGAGACTCAGATGAGTCAAGAAGAAGTTAAAGAATTCAATGAAACCTCTGAGAAAATAATCATATTCAAAAACAGATGTTATATCCCTCCAAATCCTACTTTGAGGCAGGGGATATTAGATGAGATTGAACCTTACCTTTGTAAATATAATAGAGGAGATGATCAAGGAAAGAATCTCTGATAGTCCAGCAACATTTGAGGTTATTAGACATCCTAAGCTATTAGTAAGTTAGGTTATGATCATGTGCTGGACAAAGTACATGTTATCAGAGATAAAGTTATATACATTAGAATCACCCAGAAGTTCAAAGAGCTACAGAAGCAAAGAGACAGGATAGGTATGGTAATGAGATCCTGTCTAGTGATTCTAATGCTAGAGGTAAATAGAGGCATAAGGTAAGAGTAGTTGAAGTACAATTATGATACAAAAGTGCTATTTTGGGCTATAAATTATGATAGCTAAGTATGAGAACGAGTTGGGCAGATGATGAATAAGTTGTGGTTAATTTTCTAAAGAAATTATAAGTGGACAATACCAAAAGTACTAGAGCTGCTGAAAGGCTTTATGATTATTACGAGTAAGCCAGATATACTGTAATAGACACAGTAGCCACAGCAGCAGCAGCAGTTTCAGTAACCACAATAGACTTCCCAACTTAAGTCAGCCCAAGTTTAATAGCAATAAAGGCATAGTACTAGCAGCGGAGTTTGAGGATACTTCGTGATGAATTATCTGCTAGTATACAGGCTTAAATTTTTATATAATGAATAATTCCTATGAGAATAAATTGTAAGGATGAAATGACCATGGATGAATTGGTCAAGGAATCTTAAGAGCCTACCGAAGGGAAAGTCGGGTAGTGCATCATAACGATATAGATGATGAGAAATAGATGAAGAAGTGATATGACACACCCCAGAACAGTAAAGGCAAATCATGTAGAATTTAAAGATGCCTTGAGCAATGAGATTTAAACTAGTGATATTTCACTATGTTTGCAGGCATCGCAAAAGGGTGTGATTCTCAGGCCAAGTATGTAAATCAGAATAGACTATAAATCAGTGGGTTTAGTATGATTTTAATTATGAAAGATAAACTTATCAGAAACCATGTATTGCAATTTTCCATTAAATATTCAATAAATTGAAAGAATCAAGTAATAGCTGCCCGTTATACAATATGATAATGGTCTAATATCTTTCTGCTTGTGTTTTAGACCATTATGCCCCCTAATATGTTATGGAGTTGTGGTGAGATTATACAATATTCATATTTCTTAATTTGTTGGTTTTTAAGGATCATTATACCTTGTGCATTTCTATGGTGTCAATTTTCCCCTTTTATATCAGTTTTAAACCATTTTGCTCATTTGTTGATATGCTTTATGATTTGTCAATGACTTTGTTAGATGGGCTTCAAAACTCTACACCTTTTAGTAGTGTGCCTGTGGCTTGGATTGCATTAAAGAGCAATATATCTACTTGCATTTGTTATTGCACAAGTATATTTCAACGAGAGTTGTCCTAAAAAAAAAGTTACATTTTAAGTGGCAAGAAAGAGAGGGTACATGCTTTATTCAATGTTGATGGGACTCTCCCAGATCCAAGGAAGGTATATATTTAATGAAGAGCTCAAGATTGTCGATATGTCAATGCAGCGTTTTTCTTTAACGAGAGTTGTCCTGAAAAAAAAAAGTTACATTTTGAGTGGCAAGAAAGAGAGGGTACATGCTTTATTCAATGTTGATGGGACTCTCCCAGATCCAAGGAAGGTATATATTTAATGAAGAGCTCAAGATTGTCGATATGTCAATGCAGCGTTTTTCTTTAACGAGAGTTGTCCTGAAAAAAAAAAGTTACATTTTGAGTTGCAAGAAAGAGAGGGTACATGCTTTATTCAATGTTGATGGGACTCTCCCAGATCCAAGGAAGGTATATATTTAATCAAGAGCTCAATATTGTCGATATGTCAATGCAGCGTTTTTCTTTACTCCCTACTTTTGTTTGTCAAATAAGGCTAGTACTCCATATTCATTCTTTAGAATGCTTACGCTTATTTTACCTCTATTTTGGTTTTGTTCATGCTTTTTGTTTATGATGTAAAATGATGATGCAATGCATATAAAGTGTAGTTGGAGTGGTGACAAGTAATGTAGCTATTGAGGTTGTTAACAACAGCAACAACAATTGTTAATTTAGCTTTTGAGGTTGTTAATGACAAGTGTATTCTGAAGGTGGTCAATGCTAATGGCGAGCACACCTGCGAAGAATATACTATGCTTCCTTCATATAGGAGGAAGATTTGTGAGTAGCAAAGGGCTGGGAAAATGTATGTAGAGGAAATGATTCGATCAAGAATCATTAAAGAAGGCACAAGTTATGAAGATTTAAAAACAATTATAGCATCAATTGTGAGAAAAGACATCAACAAATTTTTCATGAAGTTCACTTTGACATTTGATACAAGCACATTCATTGATCTATAATGAATGAGTTGACCACTTAATTAAATTCAATGGAGAAAGTGGCCATATTTATGTAGAAAACAATGATGGAGGTAGGATTGAATGTAAATGTATAATTTTTTGGGGAATGCTCTGACAGTTGTACATATATATATGGATATACATATAAATGGTAAACGAAAGTTGGATATATATAGATATAACATTGTATTATGTAACATGATTTTAATTGTTTTGTCACCAAGTGCTAGGGTTGTTAATTCTTAATGGTGGGGTTGTTAATTACATATGGTGTAGTTGTTAATGACTGCTAGTGTAGTTGTCAATGACAACTGCTGGGATTGTTACCTGCTAAGGTTGTTAATGCCAAGTGATAGAGTTGTAAATGATGCCTGGTGGGATTATTAATGCCAGCTACTTGGGTTGTAAATGATGCCCGGTGGGGTTGTTAATGGCGGTTGTGAGGGGTTGTTAATGGCATCTGTTAGGGTTGTTAAAAACAGCTTCTGGGGTTGTTAATGACAGCTGTTGGGGTTGTTAAATGAGTGCTAGTAGGATTGTTAATTAAGGTTGTTGGGGTTGTTAATGACAACTGGTGTAGCTATTAATTACAGCTGATGGGGTTGTCAATGAATGCTGGGATTATCAATAACCAATATCAATAAACGGGACAGTATGGTAGTATCACGCACAAGAGAACGTAAAGTTACAAATGGTATTATAACCAATGAAACAGTTTTACATTTTACATGAGTAGTAATGAATTTACAATCTGAAAGGAATAACTAAATGTGTGCAATTAAAAATGGTAAAGGAACAACTAAATGATATTACAAGACCAGCTACGTCAAAGAGATCAACTTGGGTACGAAGAGGATAGCATTAAATTTCAGTTGACACTCAACAGAGAAGTGTTTGACAGCCAAGTGGTCTTCCCAATCATTAGTAAGACTCATATAGAAAGCCACAATTCCTCCTTTGTGATCTCTTCAGGCTTCCTCATCCAAATAGGCTTCTACTTGTTCACCAAATACCACTCATGGGACACCTCCTTGATCTTCTTCTTTTTGTTCTCTTCTTTTTCTTTCTCCTCATCTACTTCCTCAACCAAATAACACTCATGGGACACCTCCTTGATCTTCTTTTTCTTCTCTTCATTTTCCTTGTTCTCTTCTTTTAAATCATGTGAACACCAAAGCAAGCTACAGTAGAAAGAACTCAAAATTAACTCAACAAACAGTTAAATACAAATCGCTAAAGCAAGCTGAAGCAAAAAGAACTCAAAATTAACTCAGCAAATAGTTAAATACAAATCACCATCAAATGCCATGTACTATGTAACCTAGAAGTCATACCTCAACTCATAAATGTAGTTTTAGAGTGCCATGAGATTTATGACTGATGTAGATAATGGACTTCCTATGTTATCGTAGATTGTTCAGTCCAACCAATGATTCTCTAGTGGCTTTGGACCCTTCCTTAACTAAGCGTACATGCTCTTTTCACTTCCTTTAAGCGTGCCAATTCCAAATATAACCATCTATATATCGTATCACATAAATAGCTTAGCATAGGAGTTTAATTACATTTACCCCAAACATTCATAGATGCACACACATAACATCACTTAATAATTTAGCATAACATGTGTAAGCTTTCTTTTAGCTTTGGAAGCCATTCACCTTTCACTTCTGCACCACCTTACCTTTGCTTCTTGAACTTGTGCCTCTAGTTTGTTATTGGAAAGGGTGAGATTTCAAAGAAATCCCAGTAGCAAACAACTCTAACAATATATCTACATGCATGATTATGTACATAGAAACAAATATGCCATGTAACATAATAAACCTTACTTCAATCAAATTTGCACAAGGCCAAGGGATTCATTTCATAGCTACAACCATGCATTTTCACAATCAAGTTTTTCCATTTCAAGTGGCTACAACCACGCATCAAACATGACAACCAATATATATAAAAATCAATGCAAAGTAGATGTCAAAGCTATGAGTATTGCTACCTTGAAACTTCAACTTTCCAATGGCACTTGAGGTGGCTTCCATGTGTACTTGTCATTTTGGAATTCTTCTTGGCACTTTAATACTCCTACACATGCCATAGATTATTTGGCATTAAGGACAAGCCAACATCAAGCATTAAAATACTTAAACCTCTTCCAAAACCTCTCTTGAACCCTAAGGGTCCTTAAACCCTTAACTTTGTAAAAATTGTTTCTAATGCTTCCAAAATCCTTTTCTCACTTGTACCCTACACAATTTTTCCTTCTAAACACAATGGAAGCATAAAAAAAATTCAACTCCTTCCTATGGTTCTGCACCTGACCAAAAAATAGAACACTAGGAAAAAATGATTTTCAACTTCTTGCTTTATATACTTTCATAACCTTATTCCTAAACCAATTTCCATGTAGTATTTCATTAAAAACATCACTTCCTTTCCAAATGGAAAATGGGACAGCACCTCCCCTTAGGTTTTAAGATTCCAAAATTCCAAATACAACAACCACAAACTATACACCAAAGAACTCTTTAGCTTGCATATAGTTGTTTGATACCAATTATTTGATCTAACTCCCTCTCTTTCTCATTTTTTCTCATTCAAACCCTAACATTCCAGCAGCCAAAACACAGCCAGATCCAAGAAAATAAACTTATAGAAGTGAAGAGGAGAGTCCAAGGAGTAAGAATGTGCAAAAGATTGCATCAAAACTCAACTTACCTTGGATTTCTTGATGATTTTTCTTCTTCTTCTTGGTTGTTCATGACTACCACTCCTCTCACTCTTTAGCTCCAGGTTTTGCATGAAAATGTGCTGGAATTGATCAAGAAAAACTTATCTTTAATGTATTAAATGAGATGGCATCTTGATCTAAAGGTTGTGATTGAATCTTACAAATTAAGACAAGATCCAAGGGTCTATATCTTTCCAACATTTTAGACACTTGATGTCTTCTTATTGGTTGATAAAAAGTAGTGTAACTAATGGTTAAGAATCTAGTTACACTAACCAAATCAGTTACCGTCCAGTTACTTGATCATTTTACAACTTATTCCGGTAAAAGTAACTTTATTCCGGTAAACTTTTTTGCGTATCTGGGAACAAATGTTATTCCTCCTTTAATTTTCACATTTTACTTACTCATATGGAGAATTATTTGTGCCAGAAATACCCCTATAAATCCTCAAATTTCAACAGGGTTGCTCTACCCTGTCAAAACCACTGAAAACGGTCTACCGACAGGCAATTGAGTTTTAGGGCATTAAAAATTTCTATAATTTTCACTGATATTCTAGCCCTTTTCCTTTCCTCAAATTACCTCCTATAATGACTAATTAATTTTTGAAGAAAATTCCATTTCTAGGGTTTTCGGGTCTTTTTCCTCCCGATTTAGGAAATCGCCTTTATCGCATTCCGGGCAATAATTTTATAAAATACTAGAAAACTCACTTTATTTTTCTATGCCCTGAAATCAGCTGATCGAGGTCTCCTGATACCTCAAATAATTATTTTTCAGCCATCTAACCTTTATCTCTAGACTTCTGTCTAGGTCGAATTTCAAAAATACGTGATGGTTTTGATCAGTAAGTTCTGCTCAATCTATTGGGCATCTGTAAATTTTTCTGATATTTTGGTCAACCTTTGAATTTTTGACTTTGATCTTAGTCAAATGACCAAAATGCCCTTACATTTTCTCTTATTTACCAAAATACCCTTGCTTTTCTTACTACCTTTCTAAATTCCATTATTGCCCTTGCACTTTCATACTTAAGGACCTTTATGTCCTTAGCATTTATGTCTAAATGACAATTATGACCTTGGTCTTTTATGCCTAATGACCATATTGCCCTTGGTCTTTATATCTAATGACATTTATGTCCTTGGCTTATATATTTAGCAATTCCAAAGCCTTAGGACTAAGTTGACCGTGGTTTCTTTGGTCCATTGGCATCCTCTTTTTCTGTACTTTATATCTCTGGGCCTAACTCAACCCATAACTACCAGTTTGGTTTTATTTCAGATTACCGAAATATACAGATATTGCAATATGCGATAACAAACAAAATACCCAAATAACATAGCACGAGAAGCAAATAGATGTGTGTGTGTGTCTATATAGAGAGAGAGAAGGAGAGATAAATACTTTGATGATGGCGGTGAGATTTAGAAGCCATGAGAGAAAATCTGTGAAGTGGTCAAAAGGAATATAAAATTTTTCCGTTGAAGGACACTTACTACAGCGCCTTCCCAGGTTTTAGCGTGTGAAACCATAAACATTCAGAGCAGTGATTTTGGGAACTCACCGATTTTTAGAAACCCTTCAAGCTACGCATTAATGAGTTTGTACCCTATTTTGATCTCTCTCTCTTTCTTTCAAATGACTTAATGGCATTTTAGACTTTGACTAACTGAACTATATTACAAAAAGGTCCTGTGGGACCTGAGAATAATTATTAGAATCTTTGGGACCTTTTAATGATTAAATGGGTTGTTTGGGCCTCTGTGTAAATTTCCCTTTTAAAAATGAAGCATGCTGCCACACGTTATCAGTAACGTGTGGCAGTGGGAATCAAGACACCATTTGTATTTAAAAAAGGGCAGTGAAAGCTGCCGTGCAGAGGGGAAAAATAGGGGATGGTGATGGGTGGTGACCCATAACCATCAGCATTTAATAAAAAATTAAAAAAAACTGTAAGGTCCGGCATGTAAGGGGGTATTATAAATACCCTCCACACATCTGGCCCTCTCACACACACTCATTTCACATAGACACACCCTACACAACGTGAAAGAGAGGGGGGGAGAGAGCAGCAGAAGAGAGAGGGAGAGGGGTGCTGGAGAGAAAAAATGAGAGATCTGAAAGGGTGTTTGTCAGTTTAAGGTTCTGCTTCTGGGATTATTTAGGAAAGTGAAAGGATTTATTTTCATTAAATTTCTTTTATGAAAGTTGTTCTAAATATTTTTCTCTTCCTAATGGTAATAATATTATGTTTATTAGAGAATATCTTAGAATTTATATTTTTGTCCTGTTGAGTTTTATTTGTATAATATCATAAAATTATAGATATATTTTTATAACTAAAATCTATGATGTTAAATTTATTTAATTGATATCTTGAGTATTTTAAAAATGTAATTATGTTTGGGAAGATATGGTTGTGATATATATGATATTTTAAGTAAATATAGGAGGATTAAATAGTTAGATTAATTAAAAGGGATTTATTATTTTTGCTATCATATGATTTTTTTCAAAATATAAATATATAAAAATATATATATCCGTATATTATATATATATATAAATGTATGTATATAAATTTATTTAAAAAAATTCTAGTTTGTATTTTATCAAAATTTGTTAAGCAATGATTTTTTTGTATAACCCAAATTAGTTGTGGTCTAATGGATGATAATATTTAATTTTGCAAATTAATTATAAGAAATTGTGGTGTTGGACAAGGATTACCATTGTAGTAATATTTTATTGCTTGGCGAGATGTAACCACTTTTCTCTCTTTGTGCATGCTTGTAACATCTTTGTGAGTGATTTTAAATATTTAGAATTATGTAAAGTGCCATTGATATTTGAGTTGAACAATGAAACTATATTGTTAATGAAATTGTCTTGGGGAGCTATTTCCATTATAAAATAATAGGTGTTACATATATATTGATGGTATTGTTTCATAATATTAAAAATTTTGCATTGAGAACCTATGAAATTGATAATGGTATATGATAAGTTTCTTTATAATTTTTTGATATATAAGAAGGAGTGGTTGATGTTGACTTGATGGGAGATTATTTTAGAGGAAATAAGAGGGTGATTTTCTTGTACAAAAAGAAATAAGGTGGTGGGCTACCAGGTGTACACTGGTTAGTCCTTTAGCCCATTTGTATTTGATAGGGCAATGACACCCACTATTATAGTAGAGGAGGAACCCATGGTCCGGTCTTATACTTTGTGGATTCTAACCGGTCCATATTACTTGATCGGAGAACTCAATATTTGTACTATCAGTTGCACGGAATAGTACTAGCATATGTGTTCAGTCAGAAGAAATAAAGGAGGTCCGAGAAATAAATCTTGTGCATTGATTTTTGTGCAATTTTGTGATGATATAAGCATGAGATTATGATGTCATGAATTGATAAATATGTATGCTTATATATATATGTTGACTAAGTGACATTTTGTTATACTGTTATATTTAACATGACTATCCCACTTGACACCTCATGGGCACTTACTTGTATGCCTAATGAGATGGATTTGTTGCTGAGACGTTTATCTCACCCTGTTGTTTTAACATTTTACCATGTGATAGTTCCTGTGATGGTCCTTCAGGGAAGACTCCAGAAGCTTGAGCTACTTTTAAGCAGTGTTTCCATCTTTTTGGGTTATATTGGATTATTATATATTGCCACGTTATGGCTTATCTTGTATATTTTGATTTATTTTGACCAATTGATGTATCAATTGTTTATGTTTAGTTTGAACTTCTGATGGTCTAATGCACAATAATGGTTTCGATAGTGTGTAGACAAAGAATTTTTAATTCAATATTTTGTTAATTGACGTTATAAGAAAAAGGACTTTACACCTATGACTTTGACTCGTATCGCTATACCTTACTTACTTCATCTTTGCTCCCACATAGATAATTAACCAGGGACATTTAGGACAATCTTCATAATTTTCCCATGGATGCAATGATTATAATAAACACGCAAAAGCTATGATAATTAAATGGAGAAAATACATTAAAATAAATAATGTCTGAGATACAATGATTGACCCTTAGAGCTCAATTTTCAACAGATAGATCTCTGGAATAATGATGACAAAGGTCTTAGTATCAGTAGAGGGAGAGAACGCAAAGTGTGGGCACAAGTTGTCTGAATAGGGGAAATGCATTTTTTTTATTTTTTATACCGCATTTCAGACTGCACCCCAGGGATACAGCCTAAATAGTAACTGTTTTAGACCACACACAAGTGTAGCAGTCTAAAAGATCTTCTAGAATCCTTGATGGACTCTAGAAGATCTTCGAGACTGCACATCACACTTATTTAAAATCCTTGATGGACTCATTTGTTGGTTCAATTCCTTTTTTTTTTTGTTAGATGACTTAAAGGACTCATTTTATGGTTCAGTTCATTTTCTTTAGTTAGATGATTTGGTTTATGGCATATGACAATTATTCTACCTAGGCCTTCCCTCAATGCACATATTCACTTTTCTATAACCGCACTTTAAATTTAATAAAAAAATAGTTTGTTAAATATGATTATCTTAATTTAATTATTTTATTTTAATTTTTAATGTAAGGTTTTTTTAACATTACTCAAAACTAACCAGCTAGAAATCATTTTCTAATGGTGTGTTTATTTAGAGGGGATGAAATGGAAGGGAAGAGAAAATGACACCTCTCCTCATTTGGTTTAAATAAAAGTATCAATAAATTAGAATTTATGTGTAAATTAAATACATTATTCATAAATTAATTAAAAATAAAAATTATATTGTTATAATTAAAAATATATAATACATATTAATTATAATTTTAAAATATATTATTATAAATAAAAATTTATTTTTAAATTTACAACAGAAAATATAATTATAAATAAAATATTATTTCATTTTTAAAATTCAATATTTATTTATTTTAGATAAAATATTAATGCATTAATTAGAGTTAATGTATAAACTAATTTATAAAAAATTAATTTATATAGAATATAAATAAAACAAATATAAATTAGATTGTAATGGTAAGATAGTAAATGATTATCATTTATCATTCCTCTCCCTTTCTTCCCTTCTCAACCAAACAAAGGATTCTTAAAAATACCCCCTTACCTTCCCTTCAACTAAACTGACAAGGTTATTCCCTTCCCTTTACCCCCTACCCTTCCCTTTAGAGTTGGTCAGTAGGCTCAAATATCTGTGTGGGTTGAGATTTTTCTAACCTAGCCTACCAACCCGCCACCTTTTTTAATTTTTTATATTTTTCACCATAATATTTTTCAACTTGAACTTGAAATATCTTTTTTATTATTATACTTAAAATGAAATATTCTTTTTCATAAATTAAATTTATAAAAATGGACTACAACTTAGACATAAAATATTTAATTCAAATTTAAATAATACAACTTAAAGATATCTAATACACTTTATAAGATTGAATTCAAACTAAATACACAATAATCAAATGATTAACAAACATATAATATTAATTAGGTTTACATTATAATCAGAAGTTACCCACCTATCTTTTATAAATCAATTTAAAAAATAAAATGGGTTGACGAAATCCGCATGTTGACGGGTTAACCCATCATCAGTGCGGGTAAAAAAACCCATATCCAAATTGTTCTAGTGGTACTAGGAAAACGGGTTCGGCCCGCCAACCCGCAGGCTGACACGGGTTCGGGCTGGAGATTTTGCGGCCCGTAAAAAGTCAGGCTGCAAAGGTGTAATATCCGTATTTCTGTAGTTTGAACTAAAGGCTAGACCAGTAAATTATGTGATAATCTAAGGCCCATAAATAAGGAAAAATATAGAGGAAGATGCCTAAATTATAATTGACTAAGTCCCTAGTCTTGAAAATTCTAAGTAAAAATGACCAAAGGGAAAAATGGTCATTTGGCCTAATAATAAAGGTAAAATGGTCATTTTGAATAATAAGGCATAGGGCACAAGATGCCATCAAATAATAAGGACATTTTGGTAATTTGGTCAAAAGTCAACTAAAAGTCAAAGTTGACCAAAAATGTCAAAGTCAACCAAGGGTAAGGTTGGAATTAAGAAAAAGTAGAAAAAGTGATGGCATTTTGGTAATTATAGCAAAAGTAGAAGAGGTAGTGGCATTTTCGTAATTATGAGGAAAATAAGATAAGTAATGGCACTTTCGTAATTAAAGGATTTTAAAGCTAAGGACGACTGAGAACTAATTATTTGAGGTAGCAGAAGTTCTCAAATGCCAGAGACTCGAACTGAGAAAAGCTTAGTTGGGTTATAAAGTAATTAATAAAATTATTACCCGGTATCCAGTGCGGGCAGTTTCGTTGTACGAAGAACAACAGTGCCCGAAAAGCCCGAAAAGGTATTTTCTTAGAAAATTAATTATGGAAAATCCGGGAAGAATTTTGAGGAACGGAAAAGAGCTTGAGAATCAGGGAAAAATATAGAATTTTTCCATGTCCTTAGGTCAAATTGGTCTCCGGAAGCCCGTTTTACGGTGTTGCACGCAAATCGAGGAATCCTGACGAGTTACGAGGGAAACCTGGAGATGCTATGGGCTAGGACATGATGCCACCTAGGCAAGGAAGCCTAGGGAATGGCGCCATGTGGGAGATAAAGTCTCCGAAAAAATAAAAAGGTAGTTACTCGCATAAACGTTACTTTACGGAAATGCATGCCACCGGATCATGAACTGGACCGGGCAAAGGCCCAGCCAACAAAATCTGATGCCTAGGGTGTCTGAAAAGTTATTTTTTCAGCTAGGATGAGACATGGAGATGTGGCTCAATGTGGATCAAGTATTTTGCTACTCCAAGTTTTAATTTCCATCACACGTTATTGCAAGAGCCAAATTAAATTAGCAAATCCCTCTCTCTCCCCCTCACAATTTCGTCCCTCCCTCTCTCTCTTGCAATCTGAAATTTGTTCTCCCTTCTCTCTTGAAAACACTCCCTTCCCAAGCAAGAAAAAGAAGATCCAAGCTTCCATAACACAAGGTAAAGTGTTCTTGCAACTAAATCTCCCTCTTTTCTTGAGTTTGCCACTACTACTACTACCTTCTCTTGAGTTGTTCCTTGAATGAGCCTCCCTTTTTGTAGATAAAGGCTAGAACTTCAAGAGTTGAAAATGGAAAAGAGAAGGTTTTAAAAGTAGTAAATGGTTGCAAGCTCTTCCTTGAGGGGTAAAAGATAGATTGTTGGTTGTTGTTGATTAGTTTGTGTTGTTGTAAAATTTTGGGAAGCTCAAGTTTATGGGGAGGTGCTGCCCAAATTCTTTTGGTCTAAGGGAAGGTGTGTTTGAGTAGATCAAAGTTAAGAAAAGGGTTTTTGGAAGCAAGGAAATACATGGTTTCATAAGCAAAGTTGAAAAACCCTCCCTTTCCTTATTTTTGCTATTTTCATCCACGCTAAAGAAAAAATAGAAAGGCTGTGTTTTTTAGCTTTTTGATGGTTCCAATGGCTTTAAAATTATTTTTTGTGTAGGGTAAAGCCAAGAGATGGATTTTAGAAGTTTAAGGAACCATAAAAACCAAGACTTAAACTTTTAGGCCTCTTGAAAAACCTACAAAAAGTCCCATGCGTTTTTACAAGTTTTATGGCAACTTGTTGGTTGTGTATTTACATGGATCTTATACCATGAGTTTTAGGATTTTAAGACCCTCAAGAGCACATTTGGAAGGGATCCTAAAGAACTTTGGAGTTAAGTTAAAAAGGGAGAAGCTTTACAAAGGTAGCAAGACTACTAAACCAAACTTATGCTTTATGAACTTGGTTGTGAATTGTGCATGATTTTTGTGATGAATGAAGTGAATGATATGAGTATGAAATGTGATTTTGACTGCTATGGCCATATGCATATAAAAATGTAGTTTGAACATATCACATGTCACATACATGCTCATATACTTGTTAAAAGGTTGTTATATGCATATTCACAATACTTTTGTTTAGCTAGTTTTGCTATTGGGATTTCAAAATCTCATTATTCCACAACTAACCATGTAGGTGCAAGCTCAAGCAAGGGTAAGGAAAAGGTTAATGATGCTTGAAGATGATGTTTTGATTGCATGTTTTTGGTGTAAATGGTTAAGATGCATACTTTCTTGAAGTTGTTGTCATGTTTGTAACCTAAACCTCTACTAAGGTATCATGTGTAAATGAAAATGAGCTAAAAGTAACCAAGAATGGTACAGGAATAATCATGCATGTAAGCATGGGAAAAGGCCAAGCGGCTTGCCAGGGGCCTATACCTGGGCCTTAAAAAGCCTGACACAGGCCAGGCTTTTACAGGCCTAGGCACAGGCCCAGGCCGGAAAAACGGCCTGTTTTGCAAAACAGGCCAGGCCCAGGCCGGCCAAATGGCCTGTTTTGCCTGGCAGGCCGGCCTGGTTATTTATTTTTTTTAAAAAATTTATATTACATTATTACATAGTATGGGGAGTGGGGACTGAGGAGGGAACCGTGGAAGTGGAAGGAAATTAGGTCTCGCTGCTGTTGTCTCG
>JANTPZ010153408.1:0-12188 GCA_025593235.1 Vachellia pachyceras | reverse complement strand
TTAAATGGATATGATTTGATCATATCAATTTAATCCAAGTTAAGATTGCAAAATTCGAATTTAACATTTTCAATATTGAATTTCGAAATTCAAGATTAAATCTTGATTATCTTTTGAAATTTGAATTTCAAGATTACATCTAGAATATCTTTGAAATTCGAAATTTAATATTAGATCTTGTTTATCTTTCGAAATTTGAATTTCAAGATTAGATATAGAATATCTTTGAAATTTGAAATTTAATATTAGATCTTGATTATCTTTTGAAATTTGAATTTCAAGATTAGATCTAGAATATCCTTCTGAAATTAAAATTCAAATTTTTCAAGATTAATAAAAGATTAATCTTTTATTATGATGTACTCTATGAGCTTTATAAAAATAAGTGCTCATGGACAGAAAGAGTAATCCAATTTTCGAAATTGAGTCCATCCTTGAGCCAAGAAACCCTAGAGAGAAAGAGAGTGGAACAAAGAGGCACTAGCACGCTGCTATTATTGAAGACTGTTCACGTGAATACCGGTAGAGGGAGGCGATTGAAAGAATGTCGGCTCCTCGTGATCAGAAGTAAGAACGCGGGACGTTGTGGAACCCGAAGAGATCCAGATGCCAAACAAGAGACAATCTTGAAACGAAAAAGGTATGCTTTCATCTCCTCGATCTAAATGCCTTTGATAGATCCATGTTTGAGATTACAAAATTTTAATTTCCGCAGCGTGTACGTTGTAAAATCCCAACAGGTTTCACAACTAGCTTCCAAACAAGCCTAAAAAATAGTAAACGAGCTCCAATTGAGCTGAAACTTTCCAGTCAGAAACTACACATCCAGAGCTTTAAAATAATATAAATTTTGCGAAATTTGGATGTGTATTCCATGACATATGATTTTTAAAAATTAAAGGAAAGATCTAGGAAAAACTGGAAGTAACCATTTGAGCTACAAACTTGACGGAATAAACTGATTCAAAAGGGCAAGGATTGGAACCAGTGAGTATTTTTCCCCTACAAATCACATAATAAGCTAAATTTAGAAATTGGAACCACTCAGTTTTGATTTTTCTAGAATTAATTATGATTTTTTAAAATTGGGCCATAAATCTGAAAAATGGGCCAGTGAACAGTAACAATGTTTTTGAAGAAAAAGAAAAATTTTCAAGTTCACTAAAAAGGCCAATTTGAGTTATCCAAGATCCAAGAGTTGTTTCATAAGTGATCTCATAAGAGGATATAGGGGAAAATAGAAGGTGTTACACCTTCATTTGGGTGATTGACAACAAATCATTGTGCACTTGTTTTGATATGATAGTAGTTCATGTGTTTTATGCTTAAGTAGTTTATTTTGGAATATGTATGGGACATTTGTGATATGATGCAAACTTATATGCACTGCCTGTACAAGTTGATTACAGTATGGTAAGCATGCAAATTGTAACACCTTCTTTAGTTTACTTTATTATAAATTAGAGACCAATTATGAACCATTTTAAGGCCTTCCATGACTTAAAATTAAGCCAACCAAGTAAAATTTCAAAATCTTTTTGGCTTTTACTATCTATTGGTTATTGTTCAATTGGTAAATTTATAAAATTTTTGACCAACATTAAAAATTCATAACTAATTCTAGAAAATTTAAAATTAAGTGGTTCTAGTCTCTAATTGAATATTATACAATTCTCCAAAGTTTAAACAAAATACTCATTTGTTCATTATCTTTCTCAATTAATGCAAAAAAATCCGTGAAGATGTAGTATTCATATGATCATTTTTCATTTTTTCAGAATTTTTCCTTAACTTTAGACATCCATACGTTCTTCCCAAATCTTCAAACCCAGCAAAATTTCGCTTGTTTTAAAAATTGTAATACAAATTATTTTTCTAAAAAATTTTATGTCATTTAGGATCCATTTGCCCTATTTTATTATTACCTCAAATTGATCATTTGGTAAGGGTATTTGGACCCTTTTCTTACTTTATGCATGCTTAATCTTTCCTTTTAACCATTCAACCCAACTACATAACAATTTAGCAGGCTTCATACATTTATAAGGCAAATAATTCATGCATGACATAGTGGAGGTTCATCATACATAGACTCATAACTTCACATAAATCAACAAATACAAGCTTTGTGCATCAAAATCATAAATTTGATAACAACTAGAGGTCAAGTCTCCCACCTTGTGTCTCTTTCCTCCTTGCTTTGACTTTCCATGAACTTTGATCTAGAAGTTTAGGTTTTTAGGAGAGAATTAGATTCATAGAATTTTAATGGGAAAAGTCACTAACTAGCATATCAACATGCATGATTATCATTATACAATATAAATCAAACCATGAAACTTGAAACATACATCAAGTAAGGATTTACATCATACATCACTTAACATAATATCATCATGGCAATAACATAAATAACAATCAATGACAAGGTAAATGTATAAATTACAAACTTTACTACCTTATTTGCATAACTTAGCTTTCACTTGAGTTCTTCTTGACCTCTTGAACTTGTAGGCTTCACACCACATTGTAATGCATTTTATCAATAACCAACCATTTGTATGCTTTATAACACATTGCAACTCACATAAACCTCTTTTGAATATTAAGGGTTTATAAACCCTTAACTTTGCCAATTCCTATTCTGTTGCTTCCAAACATGTATTCTCACTTCTACTATACACAATTTTTATTCTAAATCTAGTGAAAGCGTCAAAATTATCAAAACCACATTCTTTCTTCATGTCATGCACCTAGCCAAAAATTTACAACAAAAGGAAATGAGATTTTTCAAATTTTCCTTCCATACATATGGATGATCTTACTTCTAGATCATTTCCTAACCATTATTCAACACAAAATCATTCATCCTTGTATATATGTAAATTTAGAAAGCACCTTCTCTAGGGTTTGGAATTCAAAAATTCATGCAAATCATCAAACCAATGCAGGCCAACCATCAACGAGTTCCTAATCATGTATAGAGTAGTATTTCAACAATCATTTCAACTAATTCCAATTCTTTCTCATTTTCTTACTCTAAAACCACTAGGGCATCATCTTAATAACAGTCAAAATACAACATTTCAAAGAAAACTAAACCGATTAAATAGAAGAGGAGAGGTAGAAACTAGAAAATATAGGAGATGTCATGGCAAAAGCAACTTCTTATCTTTGATTTTGGTTTATTCTTTCTCTCTCCTTCCTCTTTCCTCTTCAAGCTCACTCTCCCTCTCCCTCTCTTCATTTTGGCGGGATTTGGCCCTTCAAGAAGTTTCTTTAAAACTTTAAAAAAATCTACACGAGTTGGTTTACTTGTGGGCCCACTTGGATTGATAAAGTAATTTTATTATAATATATTCTACCACATTATTATAATATCTATTATACTTTTCATGTTTTCTTTTTTTTTTTGAATGGGATTGTTCCGCCCTGGTATCCCGGGTCCGATCAAGGTCCCAGACTAATCCAGGGTCACCACCGCCTAAGGTGACTTCCCACGGGTTCGAGCCCAAGACCTGGCGGGTACGCGGCGCCTTGCCTTCCCCTTGTCAACCAGTCGGACCACGCTCCCGAGGGTATTTTCATGTTTTCTTTAGATGATTACATGTGGCAAAATAGCAAACCCTACAACTTTATGCAGATGAAATCACTTTAGATTACCATAAAGCTACTTTATTCGGGCACTTCCTTCCAAAAATGCTTTCTAGGAATTCTTTGATCACCTGACTAGTGCAGGATCATTAAAAATTTCCATAATTTATCTAATCATTCCATGATTTTTCTTATCTCATTTCACTTTCCAGAAATTCTCTCAATGAATTTTCTTCAGAAAACCCTAATTCAACTATTTTTGAGTATTTTCCTTCTATTCTGGCAAATTGTTTTTGATTTTATCCCGAAAATATTTTTATAAATTTATATAAGTTCTGAACTATTTTTTCGTACTTTAAAATTAAATATATAAGGCATTTGGATATTTTAAATAATTATATTTATCTAAAAATGAATTAATCAACAAAATATTAATTAATTACTAAAAATCTATTTTGAGGTCATTTCTATCTTGTTGACCTCTATTCTACTTTAAATATTGCTCATGAAATTACTTCCTTCATTTCTATGTCTCCAGGGTCATTTTCTTATATCGGCGTCAAAATTACCAAAATGTGTCTTCATCTTTTCCAAAATTACCAAAATGTCTTACTTTTAGAGAATGACCGTTTTGGCCTTCTTATTACTTTCTTCTTCCCTATATATCCTTTTTTCATTTTCTTTTACTCTCCGGTTTCTTAATTCATCTATCGCTACTTGTTTAACCTTTATTTTTAGTTATAGAAAACCTGGATATTATAATAAGTCATATACATTAAAGGTACAAAATATTATGTAATCAAGTGGAAAATAATGCAAATATCCTTATTGAAACCTAAAGTTGAGGTAACGATAAAACAAGGCAAATGTTGTCTAAAATTTATGAAATTTTTCAGATAAATAAAACACATCCCAAAGTTTAAAATATGCCTTAGTTTACTAATTTGGACTTAGTTTACTAATTTTGATGTGTATAATAAAAGTTATGTATTTTAAAAGTTAGAAATAAAATCTTGAAAGTTGAAAATTGACCATATCACCAGTGCTTTTTCACAGAATTATCAGTATTGCTTGCAAATGCATACGGTCTAGCTAGTATTTTTCTCCCTATAGTGGAGTACATGAGCTTCAAATGGAGACTTGAACCACTTTGTTTCAATTTTGTTAGATTAGTTATGATTTTTTTTAAGTTGGTCAAAATTTCAAAGTTACCAAGTAAATAGTAACTTGAGAAGAAGTTTTACATTTTCTTTGATTCAGTACTTCTAGACTTTGGAAGGCATTCAAGTGGTATAGTGTTTGTCTCCTTAGATCATAAAAATGTACTCAGAAGGAGGCATGACACTTATAATAATTAAAGATAATAAATATGATTGCAAAATATTAAAAGATAATAACTGAAATAAATCCTAATTTTAATGAATAAATATCCTTATTTAGATCCCTACTGAATAACCTAGTTAATAAAATTAAATACTAATTATTTCTTATCTCATACTCCATGTGCTTCCCTTTAATACTCTCTAATGCTCTTTAAAATTTTTTAAATTCTGAAATGTTTTTTCTTATTTTTGTTTATCATTAGATTCTATATAAAATAAGTGATATTTTGATATTATGGGCATAAAATTGTGTAATTTTGAATATTTTATTATTTTTCAAAAATAAAATACCCTAACATTATGTAGGTTTGAATTTTTTCAAAAAAAATCATAAAAACAAATGTAAAACTTTACAAGTTAGCAAGCATTGCTCATAGAAAGTTTCAATGCAGGGGGCCTTGTTCAAAGAAAGTGTATATCAGGGGTTTGATTGTATATGGGAATCTTATGTTTTTTTTATACAAATGGCAATCTTATCATTACAGAAAAAAATGCCATTTAGCAATGGAAAATCAGTCATTAAATGGATATTTTCTATCGTTACAACGAGGGTCGCTAATATTTTCGGTCGTTAAATGAAAATTTTCTGATGGAAAATAACCATTTAGCGATGGATTTTTCCATCGCTAAATGGTATTTTTCTGGTAGTGTATATTTGATATCGAAAGTTATATCTGTATATAATAAATAAGACATCTTTCTTCAACAGTTAGTAAGCATTGTTCATATAAAATTTTTATATGTACCATTGAGCCTAGTGATATAAGATGTGCCCTTAGTGAGATCAAGTTTGGAGTTCCATCCTTATTTTAAGCAACATGCTTATATTGAGCATATAATACCATTCTCAATCTTGATTGGCATGTCAATGAAGCAAGATGCTTGAAGACAAATTAGCTTCCCGAGCACAAGAAAATTCGCATAGTACAACTGAATCCTTTTATCTTTGGTTCAAATACAATGTAATACTAATTTTTAAAATAGCATATTTCAAGTATTTTGCATTGTATAAGGTAGATATATATATATATATGAAAGAAATTTTATTTCGTGAGGAGAATATGTGACATTGTATGATGTACCAAATTCACTTCTTGAAAAAAATTATTTAATATATATATTATAAAATGGACTTATTTACTCTGTATCATAAAGGCTTGATTGAATAATTGGTGGTTGGAGGAAAGCCACATTATTTCAACCTTTTGTTCATTAATCTCCATATAAAATACTCTCTCTAATCCTTATTATAAAAGTTACATAAATAATTCATGACTAGGAAGGAAATCAGTTAAATTAGTCATTTCTAAAAAATATGTATTGATTTCCCTAAACTATCATATTTAATAATGTGCATTGGAAATACCTCATCAATGGAAAGTTGAAATACCCTAATATATGCAATCAATAGGGATGAATGCTTTGAGAAAATATAAAATTAGGAGATAATATTTATTGAAGTATTATACTTAGTACCAAATTCAACTTCAATTACAATACAAAAAAATATTACTTATTCCTGCTAATTTTCATGCGGATTTTAATCCGCGGGTATAAGGTTCGTAAAAATTTATTTTCCTACCGATTTTTCCACAAGTAAAAATCAGCAAGTAAAATCCGCAGGTAATTTATAATTTTTTTAAAAAAATATCTATAAATTTAATTACTAAATAGTTCAAATATCTTCAACACCCTTACAATTATTTTCACAGGTAAAAAAATATCTTGAACACCCTTGCAATTATTTCACTCACATATTAGTGAAATTCAAACATCATATAAATAATTCATGACATTAAAAACAAAAAATGCCACACCGTCACATCTAAAGCTACAAATGAGAACTAAATGGAAAGAGGGGGGATTATAACTACAAGGAAGAACCCATCTCAAAAAGTTGAAACAAAATTTAAACCAATACATAAGCAACACTTTGCAGTTGGCATAAATTTCTTGGACACAAGACAGTGCTTTGAAAAAAATTTCATCAAGTTCTTCATCTCTAGGTGTGCTTATCTATAGAAAGTCAACATTTTCTTGTAAGCATGAATTTTCATCAACACTTTACAGTTGGCATGAATTTCTTGGATATGAGACAGTGCTTTGAAAAAAATTTCATCAAGTTCTTCATCTCTAGGTGTGCTTATCTGTAGACAATCAACATTTTCTTGTAAGCATGAAGGTTGTATAAGCATGTCATACTTGAAATACAAAATGACAGTTCAGTTTGTAAAACATGAAACAATAACTTAAACCTCTTCAGAGGAGAGCTGACAATCATGTAGAAAACATAACACAATTTCTTACCTTTATGTAGTAGTTTCAAGCTCTTGTTTGAGCCTCTCTGTGGGACAAGATTGTTGAAATCGTAATAGTAAATTCATATATAATGTAGTAACAGAAGTAAAATTTCAGAACATTACCTCAACATTCTTTAACTCATTGTGGATCTCAAGAAAGTAACATTGAAAAATTGATAAACAAGGATAACAAAATTTAGCAAACTCAAACAGAGCATCAACCGCTGACATTTGCAAAGTAACAACATGTACGAATAAATAACAAGAATCTGCAGATGAATAGATTATAACACTAACCAGTTGGCCCAAACAACCTTGGTTCACCATATATGGCCGTAAAAACAAAAGATTGGTGTGTTCCCTATCATGTATCATCAGAGGTAACAAAATCATATTTTTAAAGCTATTCCATATTTGCTGAAAAATACAAAAAAGGGAACTAGCTGGTTCACTAACCACCTGTTTACCATACCCTTGTGGTCCTTGTCAGTCAAAAGCAGCATAAATAACATGTCTTGCAACAGGTGATGAACCAAAGAGCAGAAATGCAGCCCCAGGGATAGTTACAATCGCAGAAAAAAAAATCTTAGATAGAATGATAGAAATTCAAAGAACTTGAAAAATAAGAGGCTTTCAGGAGAATAAAAAACTCTGATGCAAGAAGGTCAAGCAATTTTCAAACTTGAAAGAAATCTCAGCAAAATCCTCAAAAGGGATAAGTTTCATTAGATGCAAGAATCAACTCTCCTAATCATGACATGCACGTGCATTGAAGATCATCTCTTCTTTCTAAAATAAGTTGGGATCCTTAAAGATTCTAGCATTTTCAGAGGCATTGGGTTTTGAAGCATTCCCACACCTCAATATTCATTCTTTGGGGTTTTAGCAAAGCAAGATTTACAAAGTTTTTTTGGTCAATCAAAGTCAGCGAGATAACAAATCAACCAAAAGTATGGGAGGTAATCAACTTCCAAGGTTGACCAAGATAACAAATCAACCAAAAGTACTTTTACCAATAACAGTTTTAAGACCTGTGATTGAGAACATAAAGAGTATTTATTAATTGACAGTTTCTAATTCTTAAACAATTAGTAAGCTACATTTAAATATGAAGTACTTGGACTGTTGGACATTTGAAAAATGAAAGCACAAAAAGCAGCAAAGAGAGAGACTATCAGAACACAAATATGAAGTACTGTGGACTGTTGGATATATGTATTACTCATTCAACTTAGAAGACCAATACTCACATACTGCAACTTCCATTGCAGAAGAAGAAGCTACTTTACCTAACACAATATGAGACCATTGGTTTTGGAATTTGGGTGTGTACCTAACACAATATAAATAAATAAAATCATTGATCACGACTGATCGAAAACCTAAATCTGTAATTCATTGAAACTGAGCACCCAAAATTCCTAATTTGAGTAGAGTCTACAGTAAGAAGCCGCAAAATAGGTACTGACAAACCATACATAAGGTCCACTACACCATAATTGAATTAGGTCAACAAATTATAACTGAGCACATGAACAGATCCAAAATCACACAAAAACAAAAAGTCTCAACAAATATAAACAAAAATCTAAACTATCGGATGAAAAAGATAGAACAATACTAAAAAAGGAGCAAAAAAGGGGAAGATAAAAATGAAACCCAGAGAGAATCGGCGAACTTGGAAGAATCATCGAGGGTTTGGGATTTCTTAGCAACTTCTTCAGTGAAGCTCTTGGCTCTCTTCTAGAAGTTCTCCACAGACAGCCTCTTGGGCAAAGGCAGCCATGACAGTGTCTACAAAGGCAAGCTTATCGTCGCCGTCAAAAGAACAGAATTCTCCAAGCCTCAGGCCACAAACCTCCGCAAATATTCGGCCAACTATATCGACTGTACTAATTGTACAAGCCTCGCCGAGAACAAGAACGAGATTCTCTCTCAGAGAAGAGGATCGGAGGATTTGCAAAGAAGAACAGGACGAAAGAGGAGTACGAAGCGTGGTTTGAAAATTGGTAACTTAAGAGAGATGAAAGAAGGCGCGATGCCGCGACAGGGGATGCGGCCAGCCCGCGGGTTCAGCCCGCCAACCTTCTTTCCTATTTGTGGGCTGGAGTTCCTGAGTTCGAACCCACCATGGGGCAACCCGTTAAAAATATTATTTTATTTTATTTTATTTTTTTATAAAAAATAATTTTTTCTATTTTTTTACCAATTTTTTTATAAGATTGCATATTTTTATGATTTTCTTTCCAATCTTATCAATAAGTGTTCACTAATTTCCTAAAAATAGGATTTAATATTACTTTTTCTTTTGTAAAAAATATTGGGATTAAAAAAAGTAAGGAAAAAACATAAAATAATTTTTTTAAAAAATAAAAAAGGCAGGTTAGGCGAGCTCCCAGCCCGCCAATTTTAGCCCGCCAAGATGAGCCCGCGGGTTGGCGGGCCAGCCCACCTAACCTGCTCTTTTTTATTTTTTTAAAAAATTATTTTATATATTTTTTTGCTTTTTTTAATCCTGATATTTTTTATAAAGGAAAAAGTAATATTAAATTCTATTTTTAGGAAATTAGTGAACACTTATTGATAAGATTGGAAAGAGAATCATAAAAATATACAATCTTATAGAAAAATTGAGTAAGAAAATAGAAAAAAAATATTTTTATAAAAAATAAAATAAAAAAATATTTTGTCGGGTTGACGGGCTGGCCCCATTCCCAACCCTACATGTTACCATCTTGACACCTGCACTCCATGGATTATATGTTAATTTCTTCTCATTGTTGTAGTTATTCTATCTCTGTTGGTGCAAAGCTTAGAATCAAGAGTCTTCCCTGCCTTCTCCTCCATCAAAAGCAGCAGCAGGAGCAGAAAGATTATTGATTCTAAGCTTCTTTTGCGCCAAGTGATCAGCACTTTACATGCAAACAACAGGTCAATGCTTGAAGGAAGTTTGGACAGAATGTCGTCGGCCGGACCCGACCATTGATGACCATGTTTCTCCTCAAAATTCAGTGTCAACTATTTTTTTCCCAGAAGAGAAAGACAACAATAAATGCTGATTATATCTCATTGATGCATTGGCAGCTTGTTTTTTAAAACATAGTTCGCACATGGCCACCAGAACCGCATTTCGGTATATCAAAACAATTATTGGTTGATATTCAAAAATCTTCAACGCTATTAATATGTTTAAAGGATGGTAGATAGAAATAAGGGAGGAATTTGACAAAAAGATCATATGTCAATTGCTATTTTATGATGAGTCTTTTCCCAAAAAAACAAAACAAAAAAAAACCATGTAAATAACCTTTTATATACAAAAATCTATATCAGGTTTGCTGCAACGAAGTAGTGATCCTTTAAATCAATGGGACTTGATTCACTTATAAATTTATTACTTGTCATGCTATTGTACTTTCTGGCCTTTGTGTAGATTTTGGCATTGCCCAATTAGACACCATTATTTCATATCGGTTAATTAGAAATTCTAAAACCGAGAGCTCAAACCACAGTGCATTTAAACTGGGAATATTTAGTTAGGATCTCATGTTTCTAACTCCATTGTTATTGGCTGCTAATAGAAATAGACCACAGTAGGATTATTCTGGGATTTATATTGTGGAAAAGTATGAATGGAAATAGAGGCTGAACTACTACCTCTGATATGATATTTTCTACAAAGATGAATTGCAATATAGTTGCTTCATTGACCCGCCAACAGGGACAGAAATTAACTGGCCATTATATGATAATGACATCCTATGACTACATACTATCTATCTTCTTATTGTGGGGCATTACTTAAGACTTTGATTTGTGCTATCACATCTGTTTGCTTTTCAAATTCCAAAAGGCAAAGGCACACGCAAATACTTTGCTAATAGAATTTAAACATGACTTACTGCTATTTTAAGCTTTACCCTCAGTGACAAAAAGACAATAAACAATAAAATACATTGTAGACTCAATTTAAAGGTGCGTGGCAGAGAAATTTAAGAAAATCACAACCCCCTATAGAGATATGAGTAAATTCCAAAAAAAAAACCGACTTATATTTTTTTACATAAAAAATAATATTTTAAATCATTGAATTTTACAATATAATAACATGAAAGTGCATGTTTAAAAAAATAATTTGATGATACTAATATTAAGATGATGCATTATGATATATAATTTTAGGCATGATATATTTTTACATAAAAGGGTATTTTAGTTTTTAGATGTTTCTCTATTTTTTTCTCTCCATTTTCTTTCGTTCACATCTTGTTCACAATTTTCTCTCCTTATGTCTCTGTTATTACACGAAAGGGCAAAGGAAGTTGATAAAATCACATACCTTTGGGGTTACGGTTCAGAATTCTACTGTCATCAGGTCGTTTGGATGTCCAATTCCAAATTAAATAGTTCAAAATACTGGTAGTATTATGTTATGCTATGAGATGATAAATTGGTTCAGCTGTTCTTGAAGACTTTGGCTACCAAGACCCATCGAAATTACCAAATTCGTGCTGTTTTTTCCTCAGAACACTCCGATTATCATCATGGGATTCAGTAAAAAAGATTGTTTGTTACTTGCTTTCCTCGTGTGTTTGTTTTCTTGTACTCTTGTGGTATGTGCCGTGGACTCCATTACACCCTCTGTATTGATCCTGGAACCTGAAACGGTGAGCTCAAGGAATAACATGTTCACGCTGGGATTCTTCAGTCCTCAAAATTCCACTAATCGCTACGTAGGAATTTGGTATATGTCCAAATCCTCTATTGTTTGGGTTGCTAACAGAAACAACCCACTAACAGATTCTTCTGGGGTTCTCACAATGTTAGAGGATGGCAATCTTGTTATTTTGAATGGGCAAAAATAGGTTGTCTGGTCAACAAATGTCTCCCCTATTGCATCCAATTCCAGTGC
>JANTPZ010153405.1:0-14084 GCA_025593235.1 Vachellia pachyceras | reverse complement strand
AACTTGAATTACAAACTCGAGTTTCATCAATAAAAGTTTTCTCCACTCGAGTCAATCATTTTTGAAAACTTGAAGTTCTATCACATTAAATTTCAAATGGCCTTTCATTCATGAGATAGAACTCGAGTCACTCATCATGCAACTCAAGTCAAAACTTTTTCTGACATATCAGATACGGAGTTTCACTCTCACCGAATCATTCCTTATTCTCGTCAAAGTTTTTTTAAACACACCTGCCACCATAAATGCTCCTTTATCATCCTATGTAACAGGAAAGCTTTTAGCTGCTGAAGATATCCGTCATCAAGGAAGAGATCAGAAATTTCTTGGAACTCACTTACGGCATTAAATGCTCTCACCAACCTGAGACAACGGGAAATTTATGAGAGTAACGGACACTTGAGCTTCTCTAACGGTCAATACGAGAGAACTTCTCCTATAAATAGAGAAGCAGTGAAGACAGAAATAGAACGAACAACTACGCATATTTATTACTCCTTCTGTCTAAGCCTTGTGTGATATACATTCAAATTTCCTTTCAAGTGAGCTCCAGTGATTAGTTCATTCACTCTTTTGAGAGTCATACTTATATTCCTTTTTGCAATCATTGTAAAATTCTAAGCTGGGACTTAGAATATGTTTGGTTGTGAGGCTGTCAAAATACAGAGAGTAAAGATCTCTGTTTCGTTGAAAAAGAGAGGGGGAGTGTAACTCCTTTGTTGTAAAGGCTTGAGGAGCCTGTTTGATTGAGTTTAGTGGATTACAAATCTCAGAGGTGCTCTGAGGACTGGACGTAGGTCTGAGGGACCGAACTAGGATAATTTCCCGTGTCCTCTTTCTCTTTTAAACTCCTTCATTTCACTTTCATTTTGCTGATTGCTGAACGTTAAATTTTTTATCTGACCAATTCACCCCCTCTTGGTCAAATCCTACTCTAACATTTGGTATCAGAGCACAGGTCTCTTGTTTAAAAAGACATAACTGTCTCAAGAGCGATCATGGCAGGATTTGGCGAACACGTGATGGCTGACGGAGCATCCATAACTAGACCTCCAGCATTCAACAGCCAGAAATTCTCATTCTGGAAAATCAAGTTTCAAAACTTTATCATGGCTACTGACTTTGATTTGTAGGATGTCTTTGAAACAGGAAACATTGTGCCAATGAAGAAAGACAAAGATCAAATGGTTACAAAACCAAAAGCAGAATTTGATGAGGAAGACAAGAAGAAAATGTTATTAAATCGAAAAGCTGTTCTAATGCTCCAGGCAGCATTAAATGAAGATGATTTCTTCAAAGTCTGCACATTACCCTTCGTAAAACACATGTGGGAAGCATTGGAAATTGCCTACAAAGGAACTGATGCAGTAAAAGAAAGCAGAGTAAACATGCTCACCACCGAGTATGATTTGCTCAGAATGAGGGACGAAGAAACAATTGCTGAATTCCAAATGCGGCACACTCACCTAATCAACAAGCTAGCTGCTCTTGGAAAGACATTTGATCAACGTTCCCAAGTAAGAAAGATACTAAATATGCTATCCAGCAAATGGGAAGCAAAGGTGACATCTATCGAAGAATCTCACGGAGAATCAATGACCTCGGTAGTAGCCTTGTTTGGAAGTCTTGCGGAATACGAGAGTAAGCAAAAATTCAAGAAAGAACTTTCAAATATCGAAAGAAAAGAAGAAAAAGAAAAGGAAGTTGAAACAGAGGAAGATGAGTAGAAGGTGTTGAAGATGAAGAACTGGCAATGGTCGTTCGTAAATTCAGAAGAATGTATCGAAAGGATCAACAAACCCGACGACCACTAAAAGGAGGATCAAGCAGGATTATTTGCTATGAATGCAATAAACCGGGACATGTAAAAGCAGATTGTCCTCAAGTTGCTCAACACAAAGAAAAGGAGAAGAAGAAGCCGAGATTCTTTAAGAAGAAAAAGGCTTATGTTTCTGGCATTTGGGGGGACAGTACCTCAGATGAAGAAAGCGAAGTTGAAGAGGAAGCAAACCTCTGTTTGGTTGCTCAGGAAGAAGAAGATACAGAGATAGAAGAGGTAATTCTTACAAATCCCACTTATGATGAATTGCTTGAAGATTACGATGAAATGCATCTTGAGCTTTTAAAATTTGCAAAAGAATTATCTTATCTTAGGAAGAGGGTGAAAGAACTTGAAAAACCAAGTGAGGAACATATCATCACCCCTGTTTGTTCTAACTGTGAAAATTTGAAAAACAAAAATGAAAGATTAACAAAAACTCTTGAAATATTTACAAAAGGCAGTGAGATGTTACATATCATTTTGAAAACCCAAATCCTACTCTAACAAGATATAGTTGGCGGGCTGGCCCGCGCCAGCCCGTAACCCGCGGGCTGGCCCGCTTTACCGCCTCTAGTTGAGGATTACATAAATAAAAATTTTTTTAAATAAATATTCAAATCTTTGGATATAAAATGCCACAATTATTTTTTATACATGATTAGAGTTGCATGAATTAAACATTTAGCACCTTTAGAATAGAAAGGAAATATGCACTGTATCACAGTTTTTATTGGGGATTACATAACTCAAGCTTTTAAAAAAATATTCAAATCTTTGCACATAATTATGCCACATCTTTTTTGAACACGATTTGGACTACAGGAATTAAACATTTAGCTCTTTGAGAATTGAATGGAAACATGCACTGTGACTCAGTGTTTGTTGAGGATTACATAAATCTAGTTTTTAAAAAATATTCAACTCTTTGGACATAAAAATGCCACATCTTTTTATTGAACACGATTAAGGTTACATCAATTAAACATTTAACTCTCTTAGAATTGAATGGAAACATGCACTGTGACTCAGTTTTTGTTTAGGATTACATAAATCGAGTTTTTTGGAAAAATATTCAAATCTTTGGATATAAAAGTGCCACAATTGTTTTTTACACATGATTAGAGTTGCACGAATTAAACATATAACTCATTTAAAATAGAATGGAAATATGCACTGTGTCACAGTTTTTGTTGAGAATTCCATAAATCGAGTTTTTTTAAAAAAATTCAACTCTTTAGACATAAAAATGCCACATCTTTTTTTTGATCAAGATTAGGGTTACTGGAATTAAACATTTAACTCATTGAGAAAGGAATGGAAACATGCACTGCGACTCAGTTTTTGTTGAGGATTACCTAAATCGAGTTTTTAAAAAAAATATTCAGCTATTTGGACATAAAAACGCGACTTCTTTTTTTGAACACGATTAGGGTTACAGGAATTAAACATTTAGCTCTCTGAGAATTGAATGGAAACATGCACTGTGACTCAGTTTTTGTTGAGCATTACATAAATCAAGTGTTTTAAAAAACTATTCTACTCTTTGGACATAAAAATGCCACATCTTTTTTTGAACACGATTAGGGCTACATGAATTTAACATTTAACTCTCCTAGAATTGAATGGAAAAATGCACTGTAACTCAGATTTTGTTGAGGATTATGTAAATAGAATTTTTTAAAAAAAATATTCAAATCTTTTCACATAAAATGCCACAATTATTTTTTATACATGATTAGAGTTGCACGGATTAAACATTTAACTCTTTTAGAATAGAAAGGAAACATGCATTGTGTCACAGTTTTTGTTGAAGATTACATAAATCAAGTTTTTAAAAAAATATTCAACTCTCTGGACATAAAAATGACACATCTTTTTTTGAACACGTTTAGGGTTACAGGAATTAAATATTAACTCTGTGAGAATTGAATGGAAACATGCACTATGACTCAGTTTTTGTTGAGCATTACATAAATCAAGTTTTAAAAAAATATTCTACTCTTTGGACATAAAAATGCCACATCTTTTTATTGAATACGATTAGGGTTACAACAATTAAACATTTAACTCTCTTAGAATTGAATGGAAACATGCACTGTGACTCAGTTTTTGTTGAGGACTACATAAATCAAGTTTTTTTTAGAAAAACAATCAAATCTTTGGATATAAAAATACCACAATTGTTTTTTATACATGATTAGAGTTGCACGAATTAAACATATAACTCTTTTAAAATAGAATGGAAATATACACTGTGTCACAGTTTTTGTTGAGAATTCCATAAATTGAGTTTTTTTAAAAAAATTCAACTCCTTGGACATAAAAATGCCACATCTTCTTTTTGAACAAGATTAGGGTTACTGAAATTAAACATTTAACTCATTGAGAAAGGAATGGAAACATGGACTGCGACTTAGGTTTTGTTGAGAATTACGTAAATCTTGTTTTTAAAAAAATATTCAACTCTTTGGACATAAAAATGCCACACCTTTTTTTTTAACTCTATTAGGGTTACAGGAATTAAACATTTAGCTCTCTGAGAATTGAATGGAAATGTGCATTGTGACTCAGTTTTTGTTGAGCATTACATAAGCCAAGTTTTTTAAAAAACTATTCTACTCTTTGGACATAAAAATGCCACATCTTTTTTTTGAACACGATTAGGGCTACATGAATTAAACATTTAACTCTCCTAGAATTGAATGGAAACATCACTATAACTCAGTTTTTGTTGAAGATTACATAAATAGAATTTAAAAAAAAATATTCAAATCTTTGCATATAAAATACCACAATTATTTTTTATACATGATTAGAGTTGCACGAATTAAACATTTAACTCTTTTAGAATAGAAAGAAAACAAGCATTGTGTCACAGTTTTTGTTGAGGATTACATAAATCAAGTTTTTAAAAAAATATTCAACTCTCTGGACATAAAAATGGCACATCTTTTTTTGAACACGTTTAGGGTTACAGGAATTAAACATTAGCTCTATGAGAAATGAATGGAAACATGCATTATGACTCAGTTTTTGTTGAGCATTACATAAATCAAGGTTTTAAAAAAATATTCTACTCTTTGGACATAAAAATGCCACATCTTTTTTTTAACACTATTAGGGTTACAGGAATTAAATATTTAGCTCTTTGAGAATTGGATGGAAACATGCACTGTGACTCAGTCTTTGTTGAGGATTACATAAATCCAGTTTTTAAAAAATATTCAACTCTTTGGACATAAAAATGCCACATCTTTTTATTGAACACGATTAGGGTTACATCAATTAAATATTTAACTCTCTTAGAAGTGAATGGAAACATGCACTGTGACTCAATTTTTGTTGAGGATTACATAAATTGAGTTCTTTTAGAAAAATATTCAAATCTTTGGATATAAAAATGCCACAATTGTTTTTTTATACATGATTAGAGTTGCACGAATTAAACATGTAACTCTTTTAAAATAGAATGGAAATATGCACTGTGTCACAGTTTTTGTTGAGAATTCCATAAATCGTTTTTTTTTTGAAAAAAATTCAACTCTTTGGATATAAAAATGCCACATCTTCTTTTTGAACAAGATTAGGGTTACTGGAATTAAACATTTAACTCGTTGAGAAAGGAATGGAAACATGCACTGCGACTCAGTTTTTGTTGAGGATTACATAAATCGAGTTTTTAAAAAAATATTCAACTCTTTGGATATAAAAATGGCACAGCTTTTTTTGAATGCAATTAGGGTTACAGGAATTAAACATTTAGCTCTCTATAAATTATATGAACTCACCAATTACTGAAAGTAGAGGCACAAGGGTGAGTTAAAGGCAAAGACGCAGGAAAGTTACAAATAACAAAAGTCAACAAAGTATGAAACTGACCAGATGAATGATCATTGAAATTTAGTCAATAAGTAAGATTGCCTCAGAAATTTTATTTTCAAAAGAAATGTTAGAAAGTTAAAATCAAGAAGCTCTAGTAAACAGAGAAGTTGGCATGAATCTAACACAATCATCGAACGTCTTAGAATATAAAGCTGAAAAGATGTTACAAGTTAGTGATTAATTATGCCAATAAGAAAAGATAACCGTTAAAGTTGAGGTTGGAGATCAAATATCCATGAGGATATCTCCAACAATGAAGATTAGGTCAGTCTTCAAGGCTAAATAAGCCTAGCCAAAGAGATGTATAGAATGTTTAAATATGAAAGGATAGTTAGTGATTGGTTTTACCCCCAAGCCTGAGTCATGGTGCTAGAAATTTTCTATTTCCTATATAAAAAGGAATATCTTACGACAAAAAATTATAAAAGTATTCTGGCAAGGACTTACGCCAGAAAATTTATGTAAGAAAAATAAGGAAAGATGACTCAGATGTGTAAATTTCGAGGATGAAATTTATTTTAAGGGGGGAGAAATGTTATACCCTTTTCCGTAAACTATCATAGAGGCCAAATCGTTAGTTAGGAGATAAGACAAGGTCCAAAAATAAAAGTACAAAAGGAAGAGATGTCGGTGGACCAAAAAGACCCTGGTCAATTTAGTCATAAGGCTTTGAGATTTCTAAGAATGTAAGCCAGGGACATAAATGATATTAAGTATAAAGACCAAGGGCAATATGGTCATTGGATAAAAAGGGCTAAACCAGACGGATAGAAAGTACGGAAAAAAGTTGATGCTGTTGGGCCGGAAGTCGTAGAATCAGATTTGGCCCGGTGGATGGAAGTCGGTAGGAACTTTAAAGTTAAGCGTGCTCGTCTTGGATAAATTTTAAGATGGGTGACCCCCTGGGAAGTTATCTCAAGAATCAGAAACCAAAAGATCAAGGGCCAAAAGGTCAAGGGCAAAATGGGAATTTTTGAAAAGTTAGACTGTGAAAGGGCATTTTAGGCATTTGACAAAGTCAAAGTCAAAAAGTTAAACTGTTGACCAAAAATCAGAAAAATTAACAGATGCCCAAAAGATAGAGCAGAACTCACTGATTACGAGATTCAACCGATTGTTGAAATTTGGTCTGGATGAGGAATTATGGAATTTTAAAGATTTGATGATTGAAAATATTTATTTAAGGTATCAGGAGTTCTCTAACAAGGTAAGCTTCCAATTCTATTGGTTTATTTTCTTGAATAACTCTCTCTTTTGGAAGATTGGAAGGTTAGGGTTCTTGAATTCCAAATGAAAAAGAGAGGGATTTAAGGAAAATCAAAGGTTGTAAAACACTCCTTGCAAGATAAAGAGTATATTGGTGTATGTTTTATGATTGTTGGAGTTTTGTATGAAATTGGAGCATGAAGTTACTGTTCAAGCAGCACTGTTTGGCACTTTTCATGAAGGAAAATGAATGATTTTATGATGCCCAATTATTGGAAAATGGTTTAGGATTGAGATTATGCATGTGTGTGAAGCTAGAAGTTGAAAAATCACATTTTTCCAATTTATAGAGCAATTTTCGTGCTGCTGCAAAACAGGGAAAAAGGAGTGTAATTATGCATGTGTGTGAAGCTAGATGTTTGGCAATTTTTGAAAGAGGATTAGCTGACTCCGAGTATAGGGACTCAGATGAGGAGAAGCTAAAGAAATCAACGAAACCTCTGAGGAAATACCCTTGCTTGATGTTCACTGTGTCATATGCTTCAGCCAACAAACATCTTGGCTGAAGCCAGTGAAGTCTTGACACTCTCTGTGTAACATGCTTCGACCAGCAAAATTTTTGGCTGAAGCCAACGAAGTCTGGATGCTTTCTGTGCCACATGCTTCAGCCAACAAAAATTTTTGGCTGAAGCCAACGATGTTTAATATCCTCTTACTTCCTCATTTTCCATACTTTTATCTGTTGGCCTTAAATCATCTCATAATTACTGATCAGCCTTCATTTCAATCTCAGAAAAACACGGATATTACATTTCTCCCCCCTTAAAAATAAATTTTGTCCTCAAAATTTACACATATGAGTCATTAACTCTAGGCTCAGCTTTCATCTTTTCTTTTATTTCCTTACATACTTTCTCAAACTTGAAAGTTTTCAAATTGAAACTTTTGGACCCTTTGATCATAATGAGGCTTCCTTTTGATTCTAATTCACTTTGTAATGAAGCTAAGGGGTAAGTTAAGGAGTGTCACAGTAAGGCCAAACAATAACTATTCCTTCATCTTTAAGCATTCTATACATCTCTTTAACTAGGCTTATTTAGCCTGGAAGACTGACTTAATTTCTAATATTGGAGATATCCTCAATGGTATTTGATCTCCAATCTTAACGTGAACAGTCGCCTGCTCTTATTGGCATGAATTTCTTACTGATTTATCACATATCTATTGGCTTTATCTGCTCAGACTTTGCATCACTACCACATAGTCATGCCAATTTCTCTCTTTACTAACGCTTCCTGAACTTCGTTATTCGACCATTACTTTTTGAAAAATAACATTTCTGAGGCAATCTTACTTATTGCCTAAATTTTAATGTTCATTTAACTTAGTCAGCCTCATTCTTTGCTGACTTTTATTATTTGTCTCTTTACCTTTAACTCACCCTTAAGTCTTTTCTTTCAATACCTGGTGAGTTCATATAGTTTCTAGGATTTTCTGTCTTTCTTCCTTAACTTATACTTATAGCCTCATAATAGGCTTTAGAAAGACATAATACTCCTTTGAGTTATCACATTTCTTTCTGAACTTCAGCATTTCAATAGGGAACTTTTAAGGTTTTTCACTTCCCTTGGTTCTTCTGTGCTTTCATAGTTCAGAGAAACTTTTACTTTACTTTCTAGATCTCATATGATTTAACTAACTTCATAGCTATTTGCTAGGATTCATATGTGAGGTTTAAACTCAATCTTTAAAGCTCTCTGATGCTTTAGCTAGCCTGACTATACTTTATTCAGGACTTATAGTTTTGTTTTTACTTTCTTTACTTTCCCTCTTTTAGGGATTGGAATAAACTTACTCTCCTTGATAGCTGGCCTATGTAAAGAAATAGTCAAGGGTACTCTCTCTGTACTAGCTATTCATCATGAGGACACTTTCACATCTTAATCCCATTCCTGGTCATCTCATTCTCTTGTTCTAAGAGCTAAATCATGCTTCTGACTCCGAACCTCTTCATAGGCTCTTTTGCTGAGGTCCATTATGATCTTATGCGCATCAGCACCATTCTATAGGCTTGGTCCTTGACCCTTGCCTCATAACATTACTAAGGGAGCCATTCTTGCTCTTTAGAAACCTCTAGACCTTGGAACATGGGTTAAGAATAAGTTATCTATCCTTAATGATAGCTAGACTGTAATTTCCCAAGACTAATCTTAGCAAGCAGCACTGTCCTCTGAGATCTTGCTTATTCCTTCTTTTTGCTCCAGTACTTCTCTGGAACTTCTCTTTTCCTTTCATGCTTCTTAACTCATTCTTCTCGGGCCATATCTCTTTTGCTATACTGTTTGAACTTTCAAACATTGATTCATTTCTTTAACTAATTCATTCAATGTCTGTTCAATGCCAAACTGCTATTCTTCAGGATTTAACAATCCTTACTACTTTTCTGCTCATAGCTGTAACGTTGCAAAGAGGAATTTTATTCTGTTCACCTTATTAGCTTATCTGGTACCCAAACTATTCAAGGGATTCTGCCCCTGACTGCTATCTGCCCATTTTCTCTCTCTTCGTATTGGGAATGGTTTATTCCTTGCTGTTACTACTTTCTTTCTCTTGTGGGACAACATAAAAAAAACTCACAATGGTTTTACATTAGAGTTCTATCTGATTCCTGTCTATCAGGAATATACTTCTCCCTGTCTATCAGGAATATACTTCTCCCTGTCTATCAGGAAGTGGATCGCCTAACTGCGGCGACTAGTCCCACCTGATCCCTGTCTATCAGGGTTCTGCTCTACTTCCTGTCTATCAGGAAGTGGCTCGCCTAACTGCGGCGATTTTACTTAGCATACGCCTAACTGCGACGATGGCATAGGAAACCACCATTTCAAACTCTAGAGAGATACTTTTTGGCTAAAGCATTTTCTAGTATACTCTCTATTGGGTACTTCCTCTTCTCATCACAACACAATGTACCTTGTCCTAATAAAGGAACCTTTCTTAGCTTTCTTATTTAGCAGTGGCATTTACTAATGAGAATTTCATTTCTCATTTTCATACTTGGCTTGAGAATTACACCCTTTTACGATGCCTAGAAACATAGTGAAATATCACTAATTTAAATCTCATTACCCAAGGCATCTTTAAGTTCTGCATTACTTGCTTTTACTATTATGGGGTGTGCCATATAACTTCTTTCTCTATCTCTCATCATCTGTATCATTATGACGGGCTATCTAACTTTCCTTTTGATAGCTCTTAAAATTCCTTTACCAATTCATCCACGGTCATTTCAACTTTACAATTTATTTTCATAGGAATCTTTCATCAAATAAAGATTTAAACTATATACTAGCAGATAATTCATTACGAAGTATCCTCAAACTTCGCTGCTAGTACTATACCTTTATTACTATTAGACTTGGCTGACCTAAGTTGGGAAGTCTGTTGTGGTTACTGAAATTGCTGTTGTTATGGCTACTGTGTCTATCACAGTCTATATAGCTTACTCGTAATAATTATATAGCCTTTCAGCAACTTTAGTACTTCTGGTATCGTCTACTTTCTAATTTCTTTAGAAAATTAACTACAATTTAATCAACATCTACCCAACTCATTCTCATACTTAGTTGTCATAAATACAGTCTAGATAACATTTTCATACCATAACTATACTTTAGCTATTCATGCTTTATGCCTCTATTTACCTCTTGGCATTGAAATCACTATACAGGATTTCATTCTATCCTGTCTCTTTGTTCTGTAACTCTTTGAACCTCTAAATGATTCTAATATATAGAACTTTATCTCTAATAACATGTATTTTATCCAGCATACTATCATAACCTAGCTCACTAATAGCTTAGGGTGTCTAATAACCTCGAATGCTACTGGACTATCAGAGATTCTTTCCTTAATCTTTTTCTATCTCATTCCCAGAGGTAAGACTTAGTCTCATCTAGCATTCTCTGCCTCAAAGCAGGCTTTGGAGGGATATAATGTTTATCTTTGAACTTAATTATTCCCTCAGAGGTTTCCTTAACCTCTTTAGCTTCTTCTTGACTTATTTGAGTCTCTATATTCTGAGAAAACTGATCTTCTTGCTGGGCTTCTTCAATCTCATCTTCTGTGTCATTATGAATCTGAGTAGTACCATATCTATCAGGCCCTATCTATGACTGATTAAATACACCCCAATCTCGGAGGTTCTTTATCAACTTTTGCTCTTTCATCATCATGGCCACCTGCGTTATTTTTCTATTTTAAAAAATCAGCAACTCATTTACTTTACCTAGATAATACTTTATAATGTAGTCATAGTTTTTAAGCAACTCCATCTAGCATCTCTGTCTCAAGTTCAACTCTTTCTAATATTGCAATTGCTTGAGACTTTTAAAATCATAACATAGCTTGATGGTTGCTCCTTATAAGTAGTGCCTCCATATCTTTAGAACATAATCTATCGCTGCTAGCTCAATATCCTGCGTGGAATAGTTCTCTTTATAAAACATTAACTATTGTGAGGCATAAACTACCACTTGACCCTGTGCATGAGCACACATCCCAATCCGTGCATACTAGCACATTGTAGACCACATAGGGCCTCTAGGGATCTGGGATCACTAGTATAGGCGTCGAGGTTAGCTTCATTTTCAACTCTTGGAACTGGCCTCACACTTCTCATTCCATGAAAAAGAATGGTTCTTTCTAGTGAGCTTAGTCAGCGGTAAAGCAATCGGAGAGAAGTCTTATATAAAACATTTATAATAATTTGCTAGGCCCAGAAAGCTCCTGACTTAGGTTACTATCTTAGGCAAATTCATCCCAGTACTACCTTTACTCGGCATAGTCCACTGTGACACTTTCCTGAGAGATCACGTACTCTAGGAATTTCTCTTCTCTTAGTGTCCTAGGCCGATTCCATCTCAGTATTGCCTTTACTCGGCGTAGTCTGCAGCGACTTCTTCTCGAGAGATCACCTACCTAGGAGTTTCGCCATTAATAACTAGAACTTACTGAGCTTAGCGTAAAAAATGTTTTTCTTTTAAAACAGTTAATACAATTCTTAGATGCTTTTCATATTCCTCTAAAGATCTGGAGTACACTATAACATTATCTATAAGACTACGACAAACTGATCCAGGTTTTGCCGAAATACCCTCTTCATGTAGTTTATGAAAACTGCAGGGGCATTCATCAAGTTAAGCGGCATCATTAGAAATTCATAATGTTCATATCTAGTGCAGAAAATCATCTTGAAATTGTACTCAGCTATAACTCAGAGTTGGTGATAGCCTAGATCTAATTCAGAAAATATTTTGGTACCACTCAATTGGTCAATACATCATCAACACGGGAAAGCAATTACTCGTACTTTACTGTCACTTTACTTATTTCATGGAAGTCTACACCCAATCTTAGACTCACGTTATTCTTTAACAGCTCTTCTATATGCCTTCGCTTCTTTTATCTTAATTGAAGCAATTGTGTATGGAGTCTTGAAAATCGGGTTTGTTCCTGGCACGAAATTACTTGCGAACTCCACTTCTCTTTCTGGAGGTAGTCCGCTAATCTCTTTTTGAAAATGCTTCCAGGAAATTCTCTGACTATCAAAATGTCACTAAGGGACTCTTTAACTTCAATCTCAACTGAGGAGAAAGTCCCTATTGCACTTCTTACAATTAATCAAGCTCAAAGGCCTCTCTAGCCCTTTATATTCAGCTAAAATCTTCGTCTTCGAGGAGAAAGGTAGTTCTGTAATTGACGGGTATTCAATTCTGGGTTACGCTCAGCAAAATCAATTTGCGGCAGTTGAATTTCCCGTAAACGATCTCCTCTGGACAAACTTTGCAATTTGAACTTTGATGTTTTGGTTGCCTTTGCATCTCACTCGAACCTCGGGATGATACTATCATAGTAGATCTTGATCCAGATGAAGTGTATCTGGAGTTCTCCTTCTATAGGAAGCTCTCCCTTCGGTACCGGCATCTCTATCGGGCTTACGGGTTTAGGACATGCTGATCTAGTTAATATGCCTCTCTAGCCCATCTAGATATATGCTAACCGAAACCCTCGTCCATGCAGAGCAATATGCTCACGGAGTCCTCGGGTGTTAGTATCCATTAAGTGCTGAAGAGAAACAATCATTATCAAAAGCTGGACCTTCATATCCTTATTCCCTACGTATCCTGGTAATTCTTGTGCTAGCTCCTTCTCCTTTCCGAACACTTCATGGGTATACTTGACTTTTCTTCTTATCATGTTCTTCTAGTCACATTCATTCATAAGCTCATGAATATGAAATATAAGCTATAATTATCAAACATATGTTGATAAGAGGCAACCAATGCATAACACATCATTTAGCTAATGACATATCAATTTCATAGGCATATTGAATAATAGTGCACAATAATCAAATAACAATGCATAACACATCATTTAGCTAATGACATATCAATTTCATAGGCATATTGAATAATAGTGCACAATAATCAAATAACAATGCACAATTATTCCAAACAAATCCCATAACCTTTGCTCTGATACCAAACAATGTGATAGACCTTAACTTAATCCTTAGCTTCATTATACATTGATTTGAAATAAATGGGAAGCCTCAAAGTGATTAAAAAGTCCAAATAGTTTACTTTGAAAACTTTCAAAGTTTTGAAAGTTACTATTCACTGCATTTTGGACTAATTTTGAAAATTCATAACTAGTTCTAGAAAAATCGAAATTGAGTGCTTCCAATTTCTATTTGAATCTTGTAAGTTCCTTTATAAGGGAAAAATACTCATTGAGTCATTTTCTTCCACAAATGATACAGTTTAAACCGTGAAAAAGTACTGTTCATTTGGTCATTTTTCTTTTTCCCAGGTTTTTCAATGATTTTCTTCAAATTTTGGAACTTAATAACTTTCTGTACAAAACTCCAAATTCAGTGTTCTTTAGCTTGTTTTAAAGCTTGAAATGTGAAATATTTTTTTGTAAAATTTCATCTCATTTGGAGTTGACTTGCTCTGTTTTTGGACAGGCTAAATTTAGGGGTTTGACCAACTTCACTTTGATAAAAAGTCAAACTTTTCATTTTCAAACTTCATCTTTTTAAAACCCTAACTCTTAATCCTTTTTGAACCATATTTGATCATTCATTTAGGAGTGCTTGGCTATCATA
>JANTPZ010153403.1:6911-17942 GCA_025593235.1 Vachellia pachyceras | reverse complement strand
AATTTCCTTTATTCAAATGTTTGTGGGTTAACAATAATGCTGTTGTGGTCGACCAACAGTTTGGATTTACCTCAGTTGATCTTGAAAGAGTTGGTTATAGAGATGAGCCATTCATTCTAGCAAGTCAGGCCAGACAAGTGTTTTTTGTCACAGACTCGGCAAATAAAAAAATGTCGATTGTACTTCAAAGTAAAAAACAAAAGAATTGTGATCTAACCTTTAACCTGGATGATACACCCCCTTTTACTATAAATTCGCCTAGACCACGTGAAGCGGAATTGGTTGATGATGATTACTATGCTGTAAGACAAGATTACTATGAGGAAATATGGGAAAAAACATAAAGTAAGGAGTTAATTACGAAATTTAGATATATTGTGTGTTATATGTGTTTACCTTAGTTTACTTTATTAATCCTGATTGAAATTTATTTATATCTGACATTAATTTCTTAACAGAAATATGGCGAATTCTGATGAGTCACACAGTGATGGACACGTAGATGAAAGCCCACTGGTGGTGCCAGATCCGACTGTGAAAAAGGTAAGGGGATGTACAACTATGGCCTCCTTGACTGCACGTCGTCGCCAACGACAGGAGAAGCTGCATGTAGAATTTGATGCCGATATGAATCCTATGGGTGATGAGCAAGATCGATTTATCAGCTATTTAGGGTATTTGGCACGGAGCAGAGTTAGCATACTGTACCCTGGATGGCGGTTTGTTCCACAAGAAACACGAGATATGATATGGCAAGAAATTTTGGTATGTAACTTTCAACACCACTTCATTTTTGTCTTCATTTTGATTGGTTCAAATTTCATTATAAAATGTTGTACTTTGCAGCAAACCTATGATGTTCCAGACACTAAGGAAATGAAGAAGCACTGGATGAGGCTTGTTCGCATACCGTGGAAAGACTTCAAGAACAAGCTGCCACGATATTATGTTCGGGGGTCAAAGAAAGATGAAGACCCATGTCAGAAATATCTATTTCTGTCCCTCGAAGACTGGAGGATATTTGTAAGCGCTGACATATAATAATCACATGTGATTGTTTGTCTTGGGTTTATTAGTACCTCACTTATGACGTATTATACGATGCAGGATGACCTTACACAGCAGACCAGCCAAGGGACTTTCACTCAAAGTGGGAGGATGGACATCTTAGCGACGGCGATTGGAAGGCCTCGATATAGCATGATGTGAAACAATTCCTATCTCTGAAGGACCTCGATATAGCATGGCTTCAGTATGCAATCTTGTAAGTTTTTTATATTCCTATCTTCAATTGATGATGTCATTTTTTTAGGTTTTATATAATTAACTATTTCCTTTATTATTGAACTCTTTAATAGGACCTTGCACAGTATTTGTGTCGACTTTTCTAGAGATGATTTGTATGGATTTTTATGTCCTGCGAATACAACGAAGAGTTACAATTCTCTAGAAAATCGGGTGTATCACGTTGGGAGCACAATACAAGCAGACGTTAATCCAAGGATGTGTTACCTAGTGCCAATAATTGAAAGGTATGGAATTATAGTTATCCCTTTAACACATTTAGCCTAATTGGTAATAATTAACTTATTTTGCTAACTTCATTTTCATTTATATGTGATGTTGTAGTCATCATTGGAGTCTCTGTGTTGTCTGCCACCTCGTGAATACTGTGTATTGGTTTGATCCGTTGTCTGGCAGAAAGGCAGGACACGAGCAAAAATACGTTTGTGATATGTAAGTTTTTCTATTTGTAAATTATTGCTTTTAACGATGTTTAAAAATGTTTTTTTTCATATGTAACTATTATCAATTCAATCGCAGCGCACTCAAGACATACCGAGTGATGGGCGGTAAACGTGAAGGTAGAAATAAAACACATAGTGGTCTTATCCAAAAGTAAGTACTTTGACTTTAAGTTCTTTTATCGAAACTTGTTTTATCCCTTTATACGTTTTGACAATATGTTTTTTATCTTTAGTGCCATCGACAATCAGGAAATACTGAGTGCGGGTATTATGTCATTAGTTACATGTATAGTATCATTCAAAGTGAATTGACTAGAGATTTAGAAGAGGTAATACGTAATCTATCAAATATTGATGAGTTAATCGTTTAGTTTGATGAATTTGGATTGTTCTAATAATTGTTTTTATATTTGCAGATTTTTGATAATGACGATGCTTACATGGTTGGTGACATTGATTTGATACGAGAATTGTTAGCCACACGTCTTCTTGATTTGTAGATAATGCTTATTTCAAGGTGAATATATATAGTTTCAACTCTTCATGTCGACTTGTATAGGGTTAATTAGATTGATGAATTGTGTTACTCTGCCACAAATGTACAATGATATTTGCTCAGTAAATGACAATGACTTTTGTGTTTCGCTGCAACAAGGACTTGGCTTTCGTAGATATATACGTCTAACTCTTGATGAATTTTGTGTTTCTCCGCCACAATGACTTTTGATTATAACCCTGATATGTGTTTATTATGTCTGGACTTGGTATGGTGTATAAAATGTAACTATAATCTGAATCAGGTGGGGTTTATAAAATAGAAGAAATTTTTTTTAAAAAATGTACATACGGCCTTGCATTCCCTTTTCTTGGCTTTTTAGCCCATCATAAAAATATTGAACTAGTTGTTCATCAGGAATTTGATGGTGAGGGCATCGAGAAAGAAGGTCCTGAAATCTATTCCAATAGTCATACAATGACTCATCAAACTCTTGGCGTGTGGAATAAATCTCTTTTGTCATGGATGATGTTTTGGAGGTTGGAAAATACTTCTCCAAAAATACTTTTCTTAGGTTACCCCAGCTCTGATATGCATTTGCTATATGCCTTGGAAGGCTCATAAACCATTCCTTTGCCTTCCCTTCCAATGATAGATGAAACACTTTCCACAATACTTGGTCAAGTGAGGCTCCAACTGGTTTCATGCTCTGGCATATCATCGATAATGATTGCAAATGGATGTATGGGTCCTCTCCTGGCAAGCCATGAAATTTAGGAAGAGAATTAATCAGTAATCCTTTAATCTTGAAATTAACATCATAATTAGGCTAAACAGCAGTAAATGGATCATAATTCACATTAGAGGTTGTGGATTCGCTAATAGTCCTTCTATTGTTTCCATTATTTTCCCTATTCTCTCCTCTTCACCATTCCTTCTATTACCATTCCCCTGTTGATTTTCATTCATGTTTAAGTTTCGGGGGTTGGGTTGATTCTCAGCCATGGTATTTTCTCTAATAGGATTTCCTAAATTATCTAATTTTCCTATACTAGACTCTCCTACTTTTATATCTACTTCCTTGACTACATTTCTTTTCCCTTTTCTTCTTTGAGCCTTACGTCTCTCCCTCAATGTTTTCTCAATTTTGGGATCGTAAGGTTCTAGCTGATTCTTTTTTGGAATACAAAGGAAAAATCAAAGGTAGGAGCAAACTAAAACAACTTAAAACACACTTCAAAAATAAATGGAAGGGTGTGTGTGAGTGTATGAGTGAGAATGTATGAAAGATATGTATGATTGAAGTGTATGTATGTACAAAATTGAAATGAAACAAGTGGATGAAATGTGAAAAAGGGATTTTAGCCACGGTGAAAATAGACTTTTGTCACGGCGAATAGTGCCCGAGAGGGTAAACAGGTGAAAATTCATATTTTTGACCGTGGCGAAAGTATACTTTAGTTGTGGCGAAGAACACCCGAGAGAAATCTCTCGTTTAAATTGCAAGTTACGCCGCAGCGAAACTCAACTTTAGTCGCGGTGCACTACACCCGATAATGTGTTTCTCTTTGAAATTCACGTACACCGCGGCGAAAATGCAAAAAATGATGCAGAATGCAGATGAAAACTAGTGTAAATGCTGGTCTTCCTAAAATGCAATGCTATTCTTCACCAAAAAAATAAAATAAAATGCAATACTATGATATGCACAAGTTAATCCTATACTATAAACAGATGCAGAATTGAAACAATCACATATACAAAACAAACAAACAAAAACACAATCTAAACTAACTAATGTCTAACTAAACTCCCCGACAACGACGCCATTTTTTGATCCGACTACGCCATAAATTATAAAACTTTATCATTGTCTAGCCTTGAAAATGGATCAAAAAAATTGTGATTTCCAAGGATTGCATAGGGTGTAACCCTAGGGTCGTCCTCTACGGAGCTTTTTATACCACTAGATTTTAGCTTGTGTTCAAGTTCGCTTAGCAAATGAAAACTGTTTTTTAATTCAAAATTGCTATGTACCTAAAGGCTAAATACAAAGTAAAATCTCTTTTTAGTATTTTTGAATTATGTGGAAGCAGTAAAATAGGATTGAGGTGTAAAAGATGTTGGATAATGGATTTCCTCTTGAAAATGAATTAGGCCATCATAGTTCACAAACTATGAGGGAAAGTGTTAGTTTTTGCACTAAGTTTCATAATGAAAACCCCAACAACCTGCTGGGTCAGAAATTCCATGCAATGAACTCCATTCCATGAAACCCTTTAAAAACACTTAGTGTGTACGGAAGTTGCAAAGTGAAAAATTCAACTCAACATAACATTGCCTCTAAAATCAAACACAACTAGGAAGATAGAAGAGAACAATGAAGATCTCATTGAATAGGTAGAAGTGAGACTTCACCCTACCACGTCAAACATAAAGCAAGTTCAATACACAAATAATCCAAGTTTGGCTCGACCGAGACCAAGTATTTACGTACAAATTACAAGTTCTAACTCAGAAACTAAATAATCCATAACATAAATACTGATTGAAAACCAATACTCCCCTTTCAGAACTTCAGTGGATTAAGGTTGAGATCAGGGTTGTGAGTAGAGAGAATATGAGAGAAAATGAGATATGGTGTGTGTTTCTGCCTCCACTTCATTCTCTCCTCTGAAAGTTACCCTAATTAGCATATACCAACCGTCCAGGGTCGGATCCAAGAAGACGGGTCGGGTTTATTTCCATTTGGAGTATAATCTGGTGCTGATACACGATATTCGTCGCGACAAACCTCTCCCAAGAGTTCATGCTCGCCTTAATGAACTTTAGCCGTGGCGAACTTTCCCAGAGCTGTTTCCTCTTGTTCTTATTCAAAGTTCTTGAAATGAAATAGCAAATAATTAAAGTATTACTTACTCATGATGGAAATTAAGCATAATTATATCATTATTACGGCAAATTCACCCAAAATCACACTAATCAAGATCAACAACTCTAAATCTCAAATTAAGCACAAGAAGGGTTATGAATGGCTAAAATTGAATTAAAAACTCTGGAAATTCCAGCCAAAATATGGTGAAAATAAAGTTCAATCAATTAGTAGTCTTGCTACCTTTAACTTTGCTTTCCTCTTTACTTAAACTTCAAAGTTCTCTTGGATCACTTCCAAGTGCTCTTGGAGGTCTCAAATCCCTAAAGATCAAGGCATAACATCCATGTAAATGTTCAACCATCAAGATGCAACAAAACTTGCAAAAACGCAATAAACCCCCTTTAGGTTTCAAGCGTCCTACAAGTTCAAGGCTTGGTTTTTATGGCCCTTAAGGCTTCTACAATCCATCTCTTAGTTTTACCCTGCACAAAACATCATTTTAAAGCCAATGGAAGCCTCAAAATAATCAAAATCACACTTCTTCTATTATTTTTCCAGGCAAGCCGAAAACATAAATAAAAAGGGAAAATGGGTTTTGTCAAACTTTGTTCATGTACCCATGTTTTTCTTGCTTCCAAAGCCCCTTTTTATAACATTGATCAACTCAAATACACCTCCCCTTAGGCCAAACAAAATTTGGGCAGCACCTCCCCATAATATTGAGCTTCCCATAATTTGGCACCTGATTCGTTGCTGATGCGCGATATTTGGAGTCTGATTAAACTTTGGCCGAGGTGAACTTTGAATTATGCCAGGAAAAATGTTTCAGAGCTACTTTCTCATGATCTTTGATAGAGTTCCTGAAATAAAATAGCAAATATGTGAAGTATCACTTGCTCATGATGGAAATTAAGTGCAAATGTATTATTATTCATGGCAAATAGACCTGAAATCAAGCTAATCAAAATCAACTATAAATCTCAATTTAAGCACAAGAAGGATCATGAAGGGCCAAAATTACATTAAAAGCTCTGGAAATTCCAGCAAAAATATAGTGAAAATAAAGCTAAATCACACACAGAACCACCCTCTCGGGTGTGATTCTCCGGGACCAACTTATTGGTTAGGCGCAGCGAACACTTCAGTGCTTTTAATAAAAAAGTATAAAATAGTTTGGATTTTAAATAAATAGTTCCTCTTAAATTTATGCCTTTAATACTCCTGAGCATGAAGTATAATCTAATTTTCACGGACAATGTATTTAGAAAACTATCCATGATTTTAAGAGATGAAGTTTTTGGTTAATTGCATTTTCGAGCTACTAACAAAGGGTTAGTATTGAAGCATTTATAAGTTGACTCTTTGAGTTTTTAATCCTTGAGATTGTTTAATCGAGATGTTAGCCTTGTCGTGAGGATAATTGGGCCTAACTTCCTCTTGATTAGTGTGGGTCTATCTTGATTCTAATCTCTCTAGAACTTGTCTTTATTCTTAAGCAAAGCTTTATGATCTACTATTATGTAAAAATGATAGAGGCCTTCATTTCAAAACCTCTTACTTTACCCAAACACAAACAAAAAAAATGAAAATTAACCTTTGCTACCCCTTTGAGCCATTCATTCTTGAAACCAGCATGGGAAGCTATATCTTTACATGCAAGTATGAAATTTGTATGCAGAACATGTTAATCATGGCACTATTACTCTAAAAAAAGAGAAATATATATATGTAAGAAGAAGAAAATAATAAAGAGAGAGTGTTGATAGAAATTTTTACATATTCTTGAGTACGTTTCTTTTAAACTCTTGCATACAGAAGCATTATGTTTGAAGCTTACTATAGTGCTGCGTATTCAAGAACTCCATTCATCACTCCATTTCATTGTCTATAACTCCCCATAATCCATTCTAACCCCAAAGTCCTCTTGATTTACATTGTAGATCTTATAGTGGAGAGGTAGAATAATTACATGTTTATAGTAGAGATTGAATTAAGTTTACCATGAGCGAAATTGTCCTGACTAGTGAGTTGAGCGATACACACATTTTCCTTAAGAGTGAGATCTCTTTTATTTAATCTCTTGAATTAAACTCTCACAGATATCATCTTACTAGTGCCTATTCCTTGATCCTAGTTGATTCTTTGGCAAATGCTTTAACTGAATTCTAATATCCTTTATTCATGTTGATAGATTCTGAATGAATTAATCATCAAAAGTTTTATTTTGAAAGGCTTTATCCAGGAGTACAAAGGTTTGAGTGTGAGGGAATTTGATTGAGCTATATTTCTTTACTATTGTTGCCTGAATTTCGAAAGCATTTAATGCAATTTTAACCTATCATGACCTTACTTGAGCTAAAATTGGAAACAAGAGTTGTTGGTTTTGATTAGCTTGAATTTGGGGTACAATTGCCATGAAACATTACTTATTTATACTTAATTCTAATCATGAGCAAGTGATACTTCAAATCATTGCTATTTCATTTCAGGAACTCTAGCAAAGTATGTAAGGAAGCAGCTCTAGAACATTTCAACGCAGCGAAAAATCAAGCATACAGCAAAGAACTCTCAGGAGAGGTTCTATATCGCACATCAGAAACCAAATCAGGCACCAAATGGAAAGAATAACTGACCCACGCTATGAATTCGACCCAGAACGATTAAGAAACTCTAGTTAGGGTAATTTTCTAGGAGAGACCAAGGGGGATGCAACAACCACTCTAAAAATCATATTTTTCATCTCTTCTCTCATCTTCTCTCATATTCTCTCATCAACAACCTTATCCACCATCTCCATTCTTCACTTTCAGACCATCATGCATCTCTATTCTTCCACCAAGAGCACTGAGCTGAGCACCATGAGCAGCTAAACCTCTCTCTTCCTCTTAGAGATGGGGAAGGCCTGAGTTCGAGAGCTTTAAAAGGGGAGTAGTAATTTCAATCTGTATTTCTATTAGAGATTACTTAGTTACTGAGTTAGGACTAGTAATTTATACCTAAATACTTGGTTATGGTCGTACCAAACTTGGATTAATTTATGTATTGATTTGCTTAGTGTTTGACTTGGTAGTGTGAAGTCTTATTTCTACATATTCAATGAAATCATTATTACTCTCTCTTATCTTCCTAGTTGTGATAGATATTAGAGGTGATAATGTTTTGAATTGGATTTTTCACTTAGCAATTTCTCTACACACACTAAGTGTTTTTAAAGGGTTTCATGGAATGGAGTTCATTGCATGGAATTTCTGACCCAGTGAGTTGTTGGGGTTTTTCTTAATGAAACTTAGTGTGAAACTACTGTTCTACCTTATCTTTTGTGAACTATGATAGCCTAAACCATTTTCAAGAGGAACTTATCATCACATAGTTTTTGCATTTCACTATTTTGCTATGTTGCATTCCCGTAATGCAAAAACCCAAAAAGAAAGTTTGTTTTACATTTCAGTTTTGATAAAAGTTTTGCAATCAAAAACGGTTTTCCAATCTTCAAAGCGAACTCCATCATAAGCTAATCAAACCATTTGCTTCTGAGGCTCTAAAGAGAACGACTATGGGGTTGCACCCTATAGTGCAATCCTTGGAAATCACAAGTGTTTTGATTCTTTTCCAAGGCTTAAACAATAATAAATTTATACTGTCAATTGTGGCCGGATCAGTTTGCATATGATGCGAATCTGGAATACATGTGATGTATAGTTTTAGCCATGGGTTCATGCGCTTTGTTGAATCCAGAAGAATTCTGAACAACAATGAAACTGGGTTTATATGCTTCCCTTTGACCCCGCATGTGTAGCATGATATAATATAAACATAATAAGAATCATTCGTATTGTATGACTTATTGCTTATTGTGATTTGCTTTTGAATAATTGAATGGGTATGGTGAAATAACATGGCTTTAGTTTTACAAGGGGTTGTAAAATTTAAATACGGCCTGCGTGCTGTGCCTTCATCTAAAGATTCTTGATGTGCATTCTTTTCTCATCTCACTCCCCTCATATATTCAATTGAGGTTTCTCTTGATATAATCTTTTACCTTTCTCTATAATTCCTCTCATTGGCTTGGGAGGATTTAGGTTAGGCAAGCCATGTTGTCTCACATCTATCATATGCTTTTATTTAGATCATGTCAACTAGTAATATTGCTACACTATCACTGCAATCGGTCTTTGAGAAGGATAAACTCAATGGAATGAACTTTCTTGACTGGTTCAGGAACTTGAGAATTGTTCTCAAGCACGAAAGAAAGGCTTATATCCTCCATCGACCCATTCCTGATGAGCCTGCAACCAATACTCCCAGAGCTCAAAGAGATGCTTACTCGAAGCATAAGGATGACTCTGTGGATGTAAGATGCCTCATGCTTGCCACCATGGTTCCAGAGGTCTAAAGAGATCTGGAACATATGGAGGCATATGGGATGATTGTACATCTTAAGGAAATGTTCCAGTAACAGGCAAGGCAGGAGAGGTATGAGACAACTAAGGCCTTGTATTCCTGCAAGATGGATGAGGGTGTATCAGTTAGCTCTCATGTGTTAAAAATGAAAGGCTACATTGATCACCTTGAGAGGCTTGGATTTCCCATAAATCAGGAGTTAGCTACAGATTTGATCATAAAATCACTCCCTAATAGTTATGATCAGTTTGTCATGAATTACAACATGAATAACATGGACAAATCCATTTCTAAACTGCATGGGATGCTCAAAACAGCTGAATAGAGCATCAAGAAGAGGTATATCATTATTTTGATGGTTCAGAAAGGAAAGGGTACAAAAAGAAAGGCAAATGCTATGGAAGGGGCAAAGGCTTTGCTGGTAGGACCATAAGGCTAAACAAACCTGAAATCAAGTCCACGCCTGATAGGGCTAAGCCTCCAAAGGATGGAGTCTGCCATTTCTGCAATGAACCTGATTATTGGAAAAGGAATTGCAAACTTTACCTGGAAGATCTGAAAAATAAAAGGAAGGGTAGCAGGCCTACCTCTTCAAGTATTTATGTTATATATATTTATTTTTTTTCTACTTCCTCTACATGGGTATTAGATACTGCATGTGGTTCTCACATCGTACCAATGTACAGGGTCTCAAGAATAGTAGAAAATTGAAGAAGGGAAAAGTGGACCTATGCATTGGGAATAAATTAAGAATTGCTGATCTAGCTGTAGGCACTTATGAATTAGTTATGCCCAGTGGGCTTTTGTTAGTTTTGAACAATTGCTTTTATGTTCCTGCTTTGAGTAGTAACATTGTTTCTCTTTCTTATTTAGATAAGGAAGGTTATACTTCCATTGCTGGGAATGATAAATGTTCTATTTATCGTAATGACATTTTTATGCTGATGGTGATCTGCATCTTGATCATTACCTTTTAAACTTAGAACATCTTTTTGGTACCTTGTTTTGATGATAACAAAATATTTTATGTGTTAAGAAGAATTATGCAATTGGAAAATGTTTTTGAAACTTGAATTTCTAAGTTTGATATAATTTTTCAAAGTTATACTTCAATGCTTTATGATTATGCTCGAGCAAATTAGCAAAAGTATTTGCCTTGTTGATGATATGAACATGATGATTATGTTATTGAATGGTGTTTAGGAAGTTGAGAAGCCAAAGAACCTATTGGGAGAGTTCCCCAAGAAAGCTTCAAGTTCAAGGGGGGATTAAGAGGACAAGGTAGCAACACTCCTAACTTTGGCATCTACTTTGCATTGATTTATATATGTATTAATTGCCATGTTTGTTGTGTGGGTGTAGCCATTTAAATTATGAAACCTTACTTGTGTGAAAGCATGATGGTTGTTATGTAATGATTGTCTTGACTTGGAAAGTTGATTGATTGTTCTTGTTACATGGTATACTTGATCTCATTATTAATCATGCACGTAGATGTATTATTAGAGTGT